>CM066328.1:231635781-231640781 GCA_033807585.1 Hydrophis major
TAAGGCCTGGGGCCAGATCCAGCCCACAGGGTGCTTAGATTTAGCCCATAGGGCTATGCTGAAAACAGCGAAGGACCGGCCCACAGTGCCTCTGCCAGCAAAAATGGAGCTCGCAAGGGCCATGTGTGGTAACTATGGAGAGATGGTCCCTCAAGCCTTATATTTAGTCATCATACTTATTAAGCATAAATATTCTCTCTGGGTATGCATGAGAGTAAAAGACAATTGCTACAGCAGGTGAGGATATTGATTGTATATGCACAGAAACACATGAATATTATTTTTCCAGTTACTTCATATAATATTTAGGTGAACAAGGCTTCAAAGTCCTAGGTGGCGACAACAATGTAGCTAGATACAATGCACAATTCAACCTGTCATCTGGTTGGTTTTAAAGCTAGATGTATAATGTGTTTCTTCCTTCACAAGAGTTTTTTCTAGAAGTACAGTAATGGAGAATATAGTTGAGATTGGATCATCTGGTAATTGGGTGAGTGAGCTGGCAATGCCACGAATATTACTTTCTTGTATCTCTTCTGTTATCTTTGCTCTAGCCAACAGTGGTGTTGGGAATACAGGCCTAACAACTATATTATCCGGAAACTAGCTCCTGAATGTAATTTTCTGGGTGCAGCAGCCCTATCTGGCTGACTTTTCAAACACCTTCAGGGCTGGCTGACACCATTGTTAACCATGGTTAGGGCTATGAAACTGCTTTGGGAGTCATCTCAGAGTTAAGTTGCCAATAAATTCTTGTCAGCTGTTTTATACTTCTATGTAGCATTTCTCTCCAAAAGAAAAAAATGAGACTGGAGCAGTTGCCAAGTAGGCCTGTTCTTTACAACCATCACAAGCAATTGACTGACTCAATTCCAGAATTCCTCACAGTATCTCTGCTAATATGCTAAAGATCAGCCAAAACAGACTACTGGTGGGCGTTTTATTGATGGCCAACTTTTTGTTTTAAATGCACATATATACTTTTGAGAGGGGAAGCCTTTTGATGTTTAAACACTTGATTTCAAAATGTCTTTTAAGGATATTCAGGAGGCAACCTATCCTAAGATTAAAAATCTTGCAGATAAATGAAAATACTAATTTTAAGAGTTTTAAGTGTATATAAGGCAAGACTATAGTCCCAGAGCTTTATTTTGGCTGTTTCCTGAAAACAGGATCCACATAAGACTGTGTCTTCATTATAGACTTGTACCCATTCTACAATTCTGTCTTCTGAAATACATTGGAAATAGACATTCACCATGAGGGATGGAAAGGAAATCTCAATCCAGAGGAAATTATCATTATTGTATAACGCTGTGTAGAATCAGAAACTGATTAATCCTTTGGAGAAGAGTTTCACTTAAAGCAGTGGTAGTTGGATTTGCCTGTCAGTGCTGCATTACTCCCTTCCATATCCTATCTAAATAGGCATTCAAGAGACTTTTCACAGAAGTGTGCATTTGGCATAAGCAGACAGTGAATTGGCTGTCATTACAATCCCACACCCTCATTCTACAATCAGCAATGCACCACCTGCATGGCCTACCTTTTTTAAAAATTTGTGACGTACTTTAGAGCAGCGGTTGGCAACTGGTGGGCCATGAGAAAATTTTGGTTGGTTGCAGAGAAATCTCACCCCAAGAGCATCCCCCCCCTGCAAAGCAATTAATCCAGGCTGTGCAGAAACACAAGGCTGCGCCGCTCACATGGCCCACAGGAATCCTCCCCACCTACTCACTCCTTATCCAGTAAACTTGCCTGCTAAATTTTTCTTTTTCTGACCATCATCTGTTCTCTGTGCCAGGAGATTTAGATTAGCTAGGAAGCAGAAAATGGATGGATTTTCTTGGTTTCCAGCCAATCTTTAGATCTTTGGCTCTGATTTTAAGTACAGCCGAACCTCCCTTAGGAGTGGAGGTTTGCTTGTAAGCAAATTCAGTGCAAGCAAATTTGAGAGTCTGAGCTAACCAATGGCAGATAGATAGATCATTGAATGATTCTGTGAGCAACTCAATCTGCCTGCTTTGCCTGATTTTGGGTAAAAGTTGCTCTATTTTTTAAAAAAAGATTCAATATTTACATGCATGTTGTGTTAATTTTGTGAGTTTGCTTGCAAGCAAATTTTATGTGACAGACTGAGCTAGCTGATGGCAGATAGATAGATTTCTGAATGAATCTGTGATTCTGTGGGCAACTCAATCTGCCTGCCTGCTTTGCCTGATTTTGGATAAAAGTTGCTCTCTCTTTTTATAAAAAAATTAAATATTTATATAAATATTTATAATATTTACATACAAGCCATGCCCAGCCAGTCACATGACCACCAAGTCACACCCACAATTAGCAGAACCAGCCAGTTAGTAGTCCCTGGGATCTAAAATTATGAGTTTGGTGGTCCCTGAGGTCCAAAAGTTTGGCGACCCCTGCTTTAGAAAGCTAAGATCCTTGCCAGGAGAGGGAGAGAAGGGCAAGCATGTTTTAAAAAATAAAAGATTTCTAATTACAGACTTCTGGTTTAAGCTTCTTTGGCGACAGACCGAAACCTCGTTTCTGCGAGGCTTCCATCTATGCTTGCCATTGGAGCGCCCCGAGCTGGTTGGTTTCAGGGCTAAGCTCATCCCGTAGAGGTGGTGAAGAGGGGGGAGACTGTCTGCAGGGTTAAGGAGAGCCGCATCTCTCCTCCACAGCTGGCCATTACTCCCTTTCCCAAAGGCGGTTGTAGCGGTGGTCAGAAATGGCCACCACAAAGAAGAACTTGACCGGAAAAGAATGTGCAGGAGGAAGATAGGAAGATAAAGTTTTGGTTGACCGGGTCAAACAGCAAAAGCAACAAATAAGGTGGAATTGAAACTATTAAAAAAAAAAAAACATTGTTCCCTAAGAAGATTTTTAAGCTGCAAAGGAGATAGAAAAAGGAAAAGATTTGTTTTTCTTCTCCTTTTCCTATACTGACAGCTAAGAGACTTAAGCAAGAAATTGGAAAAAATCCACTTTGACATTAATAGGTATTTAATGCTGAAAATAAACAGTCAAAGGGATAATAAAGATTTCTGGATAATCAAAAGCTTTTGAAAACAAGAAAGGAGAGAAAAAGAATAAAAGGGCAGGATCTGGAAGGGAGGAGACTGCCTGGAATTAAAAAGAACTGACAACAAAATTTCAACAAGACTTCCAAAAGATATATTTTAACTGAAATATCTCAACAAAAACCCCAGGAAGAGAAAGTGGAAAAAGAAATAAGAAGAAATAATTTGGGACTATTTGGATTACTTGATGATTTCTGAATTTTTGGTTATTGTATTTGAATGACTAAAATCAATCGGGTAGTTGTTTAAAACTGTTTAAAATGGCTCCACTTTTAGGAGAACTGAAAATGGAACTTAAAAAGTACAAAGAAGATGCACAAGAAGGGAGAGGTTCTTTTGGCTTTGTATTTCAGTTTTTCGAAATGGAGATTTGGAATTATGAGAAACAACAAGAAATGCCTGCAGAACAAGAAGATTGAGACAAAGAAGAGCCATCTTTAATGAACAAGTAATCTTAGGTGGGGGGAAAAAGGAAAGGGGGGAAAGAGAATGGAAAATTTAAGATTGGGAAAAACAACCCCTCCCCCCCAAAAATAGAGTGAAAAATAAGTATAAAATCAGAAAGCAACAGAAGAGGGAAATGCAGAAGAGAGAATTAGAACTAGAGAGACAAGGGGGTAAAAAGGGGAGGGAGAAGAGAGGGGAGAAAGAAAGGAAAAGAAGTTATAAAGGACAGAAGCAAAATATAGAGAAACAGGGCCTGTTTAGAGATAATGGGTGAAAATTTAATGGAAAAAGGGATTCTGCAAAGGCACTTGTTATATTAGAAACAGAAATAATTTTAGAAAATATGAAACAATGTATGATTAAAATATTTGATAAAATAGCTATCGTAATTCAGTGGAATGCTTGTCAATAAATAAATGTAACAAAATGAATATTTAATGATTTACAAAACATGTGAAGAAAAATAAGGGAAAAAATTAATTATGGAGATTATATGTATCTTTAAGGAAATGTGATATTTAATTGAAAAGAAGTGTTAAATATGTTAAGATTTTAATAATTATTAATGATAGAACTGAATTGGAATGGAATGAGGGTTTATAATTACATATATTTACAATCTTTTTTTTTAAAGAATATAGTGTGTATTATAAGAATGTGCCAAGCAGAATTCGATTGGAAGTTTCGTATTATGTATTATATTGAAGGTCATAAACTTAAGTTATATATTGAAGTTTAAATAAGAGTTGAATGGATGTAATTAAAAGATATAAAGGTGTCATTCTCCAATTAGTAACTACAGGAGAAAATTTGTTTAATGAGAAAAGATAATATGAAATTGAAACAGATCAGACAAAAGTAAAAATATAATGATTTGAATTGAGATGCAATAATCAAAATAAAATTGAGAAAATTTAAAAAGGGGGAAAAACTATATAGAAAATGTAAAATAGTATAAGATATGGAATAGAATACGAAAAGGAGCATGAAATTGAGTTTTGTGTCTGTATAAAGAAGTTCAACCCGGGACCATGCTATTTTCAAAAAAAAATGTTTTACTTGTATTTTATATGTGTGAAAACCCAAATAAAAATTTATTTTAAAAAAAAGATTTCTAATTACTAATAGGACACAGCATGAGAAAGGGAGATAGAAAGTGTTTATAAATCATTTTTCTTAATCCCTACAGTTATTTGCCTGAGCACAGAAGAAAAACCATGGTTTTAAAGGATTCCTCCCATGCCCATTGCCTTTATATTTCGAAGCATGTAGATGCTGCTTCTCCAATTTACAGAATAACAGAGTTGGAAGGGACCTTGGAGGTCTTCTAGCCTAACCCCCTGCTCAAGCAGGAGACCCTATACCATTTCAGACAAAGGGTTGTCCAGTCTCTTAACAAACATACAGTAATATTTTATTTTTTTTTGCAATGGTATTAGTGCTACTCGTTCGTTGCAATAAAATTTT
>CM066328.1:231645781-231710781 GCA_033807585.1 Hydrophis major
TGAATCTCTTGCTTGCATCCTTTGCATAAATACATGGAAACTTAGCAATTGATGTTCAAATAGCTTAATTGCACGAGGGGGTGGTCATTTAATTGCCCCATTGAAATGTTAACAGAAACTGATATGGCATAGAATAGACTTTAATGGGTGTAGTGTAGCACTAATGTCTTCATTCACTTGCAAAATTGTTAATTAGGACACTTTGGTAGTTCATTTTCTTGGATATTGAAGTATTTAGTGCAGTAAGAAAAATCACACTTGTATATGTGGTCTTTTGGGAAAGTAAGGTTTAACATATATATTCCATATTCAAGAGCAACCTAATAAATAGTAAATAAAATTGGTTTACCTTTTTTAAAAAAATTGCATAAGTTACTACAAGTTTTTAATTGACACAAATATTCACATACTATAAACATATTCACATTCTATAAATATTTTTAATTAACAACAAGAACAATAAGAAGAATGTTCTAATAGCTTTATAAGAAAAGTTGCAAAGTTTTAAAATATGTCTTAAAAGAATGTATGGTATACTGACCATTCTTAAAATCATTTGAAAAATTGAAGCAACTTTTTTCTAAGAAAAAATACAGAATATTGACTTAGGGAAAACAACATATTATAACTATATAAGAATTATTCGTTATTTCTAACAGATTGTATGGTAATAATGAAATCTTGAAAGATGGCACCTTTATCATTTAATTTTGTTTGATTTTACTGCAGAATGAGATTATTTGATATATGTTATATTTGAGTTCAGTAAGACAGACTACATTGCAATTGCTCTGGTAGTAAGTAGTATTGTAAATTTTACTGGCTTTAATAGTTTACTGGCAACATAGTCAATAAAGTATTAAAAACAGAAGGTTTTTTTAAGGTAAAAAAAAAAAAGACTGTGCTTCCCAAATGGCCAAAAATGCTATTTTGTATATCCAGTAATCTTCAGATTATCACATATTACTCCCCCCAAAAGAGCCACAATCTTAAGAAATATAAAATAATGGATTTCTCCCTAATGTTCAGAATTTTATATTCATAGTTAAATTAATTCTTTATTTTCCATGCAGCATTTTTGTTCTTAACTACAAAGGTTCTTGTAAAGAGACCTGACGGTTCTGTTTCATTTACTTATATATATTTGAGAAAGTACTTATGTGGGATCACAAATATGTTCACAGGAGCTATCTCCAGTTGTGCAGATTTAATCACAGTCTCAGAACATTTTCTTTGTGACTTCATGCAAATGTATTTACATAGGAATGGATCTTGGATTCTTTAAAGAAGGCAACAAAGTTGAAAACTGAAGCCAACAAATAAATGAAGGTTTCTCTAAATCCATTGGATAATAGAGGCAGTGTTAAGGCTAACCACAGTGTTGAACTAAACAGAGGGATTACTCCTGAGTTTTGCATCAGTTGTTTTCTGCTGGGTGGCCTCACTTGTCAAAAAAAAAAAAGTTTAACTGGGAGACATTCACATGGCACATTGAGAAAAGAAGTATGCGTAATTCCATCAAAGCTCAGAAATCAGTCATTAATTTATTCTAACCTCCGATTGTTGGTCATTTGTCCTCTGAGTCACTGAAATCTCAAGCTAAATGCATGTTGTCCCTTCCAGTAAGTGCACTGGAAGCAGTGAACAATTCGTCCTTGGTAACATATGTATCTGAGGATGTCAAACATGACTATGTATTTTTTTCCCTAAATTCAAACATTCTTCGTATCTAAAATTTTAAAAACATCCTATAAATACTTGGTTCATATAATTTATTCTGAAAATCATCGTGTTGTTCATTTCATGTTAGGAAAAGTTCTGCAGTTAAAAAAAATTATGATAAGTTACAAGATAAATATTCAGTTATATGATGAGCTGCAATTCCAAAACAGTTTCAAGTGAAATTGATGTTAGAAATAGGAAATGCATGAAACCTTTCTAGAAAGACATATTTTATTTACATATTTTATTGTCCATATGGCTAAATCATTGTTATTATAATTGTTTTAAAGCAAGAATTAGAGACTTCTGACTGCTGTCTAATGTGATATGGCAGATCTAGACAATTTTTCCAAAAACTTTGCAAAAAATATATATGCTGTGAAGGCGTTATTGCAATCTTAAGCCCTTCACAAAATATAGGGAAAAATTTGGTTGTTTTATGTTATGAAAAAAGTAAGAAAACCATTACATAATAATTTTGTATCTGCAAGATAATATAATTCAAAGCTCAAAAGGGTTGTGATTGGAACTTTGGCCCCAAATATAATAATAATTAAATGTAACTATGTTAATGATAACCTTTGTTACCATTAGAGGACTACAAACACAAGTCTAAACTGACATGCTACAATTTTAACTTTCCTGGATACAGAGCCACCAACCAAACAGATTTATGATACCAAACTGAAAGGAATTTTCAGGAGAGAGTTGGCAAATACACAGGCTGCTATAATAATTTTGTAGTAACAACTTCCTGCACTAAATTATTGTGTATTTGTACATATGTACCCAAGAAAGCAAGCATACATATTCATCACCCTATTCTCTTTCATGGCAAATAACATGGAAAGAGCAGACAAGAAGTAGCAAATAGTAGTATCCCAAAGAATTAAGGCATAGGCATGAGAAGAAAAAGAGAAAGTTATAAGCAAGCCTAGTTTACACTGTCTCCATTTATTATAATAAATGTTATATTATTTAATATTTTCAAACCACCCTTGGTTCCGTAAGCCACCTCCTACATTGACTTTTGGTTTTTAAAGTTCTCTTTAAAGGAATTCATCATTTTCTGGTAACCATGAGTTTTTCAGTCTTCCTTTTTTCATCTTTTTACTCACTATATTTGTGATATGATCTTCATTTAGTTTCTGTATGTTCAATGTACTTATTACTCACTTTAATACTGATTACTCATACTGATTACTCACTTTAATATTTTGTCTACATTCTCTCCTCATTCTTATATTGTTGACCCCATGTCTTCTTATTTTATCATCTTTTCTCATTGCACTGAACTGACTTTGTTATTTCTTCTCACCTATGCAGCTTTTACTTGTATGTACAAAAGTGATAGAAGACACCCTTATATACCGTATGGCTATTTTCACCTGTTTCACAAACAGACCACATACATTCCCCTACTTCATTACCATTTCCACATTGCTCTATCCACGTTGTTCCCATTTTAAAAAAATTTCTAACAAGAAATTTTTGGATTGCTTTGCTTTTTGTTCTGCTTTTTATAAATTGTAATAATTTATTCTGTCAAACACAACTGCTTTGGTCTTTAATTCAAATCTGTTCTCCTCACTACCTCACACAATCTGACATTTGCTACACCTAATTTGGTTGCTTAGCGAACCATATGGCATACCAAACTATACATACCTTTACATCCTTAACTAATGCACCCATATAGATCAAGGAGAGAGTTAGTTCCTGTTATTCTGTTTATTCTCACATGCGTTTTATTTCACTCATTTGCATTTAGCAGCCTACCTTCAACTCTATATTCATAATTACATAATTCAAGCCAATATTTCAAGGAGTGAAAAACTAGTCTCTGTCATTATTTATGGAGTTATTTTTACAGCCACCCTGCCCACAATTTTTAAGTTTATGCTTCTGATTTAATCAGGGAGTTTTGTTCTGAAAACAATGTTCAGGATTGGTAAAACGTGTGCATAATTAAAAAGAAGTTGGTGCAATGAGTTGGAATCACAGAAGCAAAACCATACCTCTGCTCATACAATAGGGCTTTTCTTGTTTCTCTCCATTCCTTACAGCCTCTGAGTTCCCCTTAGTGCCACTTCTGAATTTTAGGGGGGGAAATCCTCTTGAGCAATGGGATGAGTCATTGGTGGGAAAGGACTGCAGCAGCCCACTGAAATTAGAATAATTTGGCAAAATTGCCCTGTGCAATGCCTTTCTACAGAAACACCTTTACATCCAAGTCAGTGATAGGAGAAAATACAAGAGTTGGATTAGTGAATTAAATGGTCCAAAACAAGAGAAATATTACAAAAATTAATACTTTTTCTAATAATGAAAGCCTACATGTTTTAATGGTAAATTGAAATATAGGGTGATTTTTTAAAATGATTTTCATTAAATAAGCAATGTGACCCCATGAAATGCTTTATTCCTATTATAATTTTAATATTATTCTCCCAAATGACATCCTTGTACTAGAAAAAAAAGGCTCCACCACCCTTCAATTGCTGTTTTGACTTTGTTCTTTTGTTATATTGTATATAATAAGTCAATGCTAGTAAATTGCCAACAGAGGAAAATGGTTTATCAATTTTATTTGATAATGATATTCTTTAAAGACTTATCGGCACACATAGAAGTTCCTAGAATGATTCTATAGTTGCTTTTATCTTTGTATGATAAATGAAAAAGCATGGTATGGAAGTCTGTTATTTAGTTCAAAAATACTTTAAGGTATTTTGGTGCTGCTTTTAATATTGTAGGTCAGAATCGCCCTAATTTTGTAGTATATATTTTAAATGTATGTAGAAGGAGGATATGGATAATGCAAAGAAAATCCATAAATAACAATATAAAGTTAAATATAATCAGGGAAAGGTAGAGGGTATTTCTCAGAATCGCATTTCAATTTTTCTAACCCATCATTTCAAAAACATTGATGACAAAAATACTATGAAGATAATGGAGATGAGAGAAAAATAACTTTAAACAGCTTGTGAAATGTAATGTTTGAAACTGTGCTTTGAGAATTTGCAGATTATGACTTGCATAGTGACTCTTTCGAGCTCCCTGGGAAATGAGCTGTTGACATTCCTTTGGGTCATCATCTAAGATAAGAGGGCAGCCACAAGGATTTAGCAGATAAATTCATCCAAAAAGACTTTATCTATTTCACTACAACTTGGAAAACATTCATGTCCTATAGAATCATTATTATAAACCCATGAGCTGTTCAAAGTGAGCCATGTATTTTTTTAAAAAAAATCAAATGACCAGAGTAGTAACTTTTTTAAGATTCTAAGATGTAATTCATTATTTATTTATTTATTTTGCTTAAATCAATCTTTCTTCAAAAGTATCTGAAACAGAATTGTGTTTTTTGCCACAAAGGATTTATCCTGTAACTTAAATTCTAATAAATTGGCTTCCTAATTTATATAAGCAGAAGAGTTGATTTTTATTTTATTTTTTCTGATTAAAGGGAAAGAACAATATATTTGAAGTTTACTTTAGGGTGTTTTTAAAAAGATAACCTCTTTAAATACATTGAAGTAGATGTTTCCCTTGATGGCTGATTAGATGGGAACTGACAAGACAAGAAATTCATATCACTGGAGGCAATTATTTTATAAATAAAGAGAAAAAACTTTTTGACTTGAACTAGAGTGATACTATATTGACTGAATATGCAGCAAAGGTTCCCACAATGCACTGTGAAAATCTAGGCTAACAAACACCCTGCTGTGTTGAATCCCCCCCTCCCCAAAAGACAAAAGGACAATGAAACAGAAAGCTTACCACCGGTAGCTTTCCAAAGGACAAACTAGGCAAACTATACATCTCCGCCACTCCAATTTTGTCAGAATGCTAATGAGCTTGCTCTGATCTTTACTCGGCTTCCCGTGTTTTCTACATCTTCAAGGACCACATGGCGCTAGCAAAATAAAGACAACTAAATGAGAATTTCGAATGCTTTTTGTGTAAGGACCTGGTGCCTTTCAGCTGATGTGCTCGTTGAATATTCTCAGCTTGAAAGAGTACAACAGGGGGTTGGGTATGAACTTTTTAGCGAGGGGAAATTTGTACAAAAGTAAATTAGTGTAAGGTGGAAAATATGAGAGAAATTTCTGATTAATTTCCGCTCCATAATATCAATGACACCTTCAGCCCCACTCATACTCTTCTAACAAGAGATGCTGATAAAAGATGAATGATTCTGTGTTGCTCGTGGTGAATGTTTAGTGGTTTTTTAATAGCAGTCTTCTACATAAAAGGCACCAGGAAGTACTCTGTGTTAGCAGTTTGAGATCACTAGTTAATAGGATGATGTCTTTTAGCTTTTGTCACAAGATTATGAGAAAGGATGGGTTTCTGGTCCGCTCATGACAGAGTTTGGAGTGCTTCTTGAGTACAAATACTAAAATACAGGTTTCTCACCATTATTTGTCATACAGAGCAAAAGCCTTTTAGTGCAACACCTTTTCAATTCTATTTTAACCAGTTCTGTTTTTTCCCCTCACTGATCTCTTATTTTTCCCTTCTAACAGCACTAGTCACAAAACGTCCTTCTTTGGAATACATGCATGATGATATACATATAGCACAATGTTTAAATTATATATTGTTTGTTCAAAAGAAATCATGCAGTCTAAACCTAACCATTTTAAAGATAAGAGGAAGAGAGATGACAAACTTCAGAAAGTAGTCACAGAACTACAAGTCTTGTTAAATAGTATATATGACATTATCTTTTTAAAGTAGAAATAAATGTGTTTAAAAGGACTTATTTTCACAGCAAAAACTGTATTGTATAACAGTTGAACATTTCTGCAAATCTGTGACTTTGAGGACATTTTTATTCTTTAAGGAGTTTCATTTATTTTATTAATAAATTTACTAATACATTTTTAGCCATGCAATAAACATTTAGCAAAATTATAAAGTTGCACAGGTAACTGTTTTTAATTCTGCTAAGGCCTATTTCTTTTGCCAAAACCAAATTGTGTTACATATATATAAGCTAAAATAATTGCATTGGAAAGATCATCTCTGCTCCTATATCTCCTACATATCACACACAATTAGAAATCAGTTTTATATGCATAGACCTAATCTACTTGTAGCTGTTTTACACTCTGTAATTCATTAAAAACAGGTACTGGCCATTAGCTTTGTTAGTAGGACAATGGGAAGAGTGCAGAGATATGAGTTCTTGATAAACACTATCCAGCTTGGAGCTCTCCTCCTCCTAGGTACTGAAAAGTCAAATCCTAGATCTCTTCAAAATGAAAGGTATTGTTTTTAATCTGGAATCTGTAGTTAGAGGTGAGCACCAGGCTTTAAAATTGTTTTTCGTTGTTCTCACCTACCCAAATCTTTGGTGATAGGGCAGGTAACATGAAGATTACTCCTTCTGTTGAACTTCACACTTTAATATCTCTGAGATTGTGAGAAAGTATAGACTTTGCTTGTTGAGGCATCAATCCTGATGTACTTCATGTCAGTTCACAGAGCCTCCAGCTTCCAAAACCAGTCTTTGGGAAGGACTGTTTAAAGTAAAGTGCAATGGAAATGTGGGGAAAGTTTTCAGAAGTTAGATGACAAATTGAAATATACTATCAACATCTGATGTTTCAGAGCTGCCACATATGTACAGGAACAGAGGGGTGTTCATTGTTAGATGTCAGGTGCCAGGTGATGGAAAGGACTCACATTGGGAGGAGGGGTCTGGAGGCGCGAAGATCCTGACAGGCAAAGCAGCTGCAACCGGTTCAGGAACCAGGAATCTGGGCTGGATGAGTGCATGCAGGAGCAAGCTGAGAGAAGAAGGGAGAGGGGAGGGGTGAGACCTCATAACCAGCTGACCAGTGGAAGCCAGCTGGCTAGAACCATTTTTGGTTTGTAGGCTCACTACGTGTCAAGAATGAATAAACTGGACCTGCTTCATTCACAGCATGGATTTTTTTTCTTGCTCGGAACACTGACATAAACTAGTACTTGAGTAACTTAGGGCCTATGAAAACAAATATGAATCCTGTACCATATTATCTTAGACTTCAGTAGATCCATTATACTTTTCAATAGACTTCCATATTTAAAAAAACCGCCCATATGTAAAATGTTAACATGTTAAATGAAAGTTGGACAACTTCATCTTTCATTGTTTTATTGTTTCTACATTTATAAGTAATTTTGTTTTAATATACAAAACTTTCAAAGAGGCAGCTTCTCATAGTAGCAGTCTACTGTTGAGAGGACTGACTTTCAGGTTCATTTCTTCCACATCTCCCATGCCCCGACACCTGTCACGCTGCTGTCTGGCTGCTTCTGTGGCCACTCGCAAAACGCTGTGAGGTGCATCTCGCTGGTCATGCATGCAATGACACAACAGTCCATGCAGCTTCCTGCCGTCAGTGGCGGCACCAGTGCGACAAGCCTCGCGGCATCCTGTGAGCAGCCACAGAAGAAGTCAGGCAGTGGTGCAACAGGTGTCAGGTATGAGAGGTGTGACTGTGGTGGTCCTAAGGTCAGTTGGTAAGACTTCCCCTGAAAATAAGACCTGGTGCTCAATTTGGAGCTGAAAAGAAAATAAGACCTGGTATTATTTTTGGTGAAACATGGTATATAAATATGCAGTACATAGATACATACACATACAGATACATATATATTTCAATTTATAGAATTGTCTTTTTGTCAATATATTTGTTGTTTTCTAAAAAAGTGCTATAGTTTTTATCTTTTTTTTTACTTTATTGCAGTTCACTGTTTTATTTGAGTAATAGAAAGTGGCAAGGATAAAGCTTAATAGAGGATTCAAGCAATCAGTATCAGATTTTGTCTTCTCTGAATCATATATACTGTGATTTTGGGGAATAAGTAAAATTTCACTAAACTTCTCCAGAAGATTGAATCAGTTGCTCTGACTGACTATAGGGACAAATCCGTATAGCTTTCTTCTCAACAATTCAGAGATGCCCGAGTTGAATCAACTGTCTCCTTTTTGTTTTGATTTTGTTTTCAAATTCTCAGTCTAATTCATAGGCTTAGGATTTTTGGTGATCTCCCAACCATACACAAACCTATTTAATCCAAATCTGCTTGATGATAAAGATTTTCAGTGTGTATGTATGAAATTGCAAAGATTATTCCATCTCATCCATCCGTCATATTTTCAGTATCTAAAGAGGTATCTTAATCTGAAGTCACCATAAATTACTGTTGCATTATACTTAATGTCTGCATTTCACCATTTTTAAATATTTATTTACTTGCTGCTTTTGCATCTTATTGTAATCAACACTGACTCTAACAGTGGTCCTGTGATCATTAAGAGCTTTTATTAGAAATCTGGCCTATTAGTGTCATCGTTGATGTTGAGTTAGAACATTTAAAAGAATATATTAACTTAAAGGACAAAATGTATGATTTTATACAGTTCCTTCAAATATTCCTTAATTTCATTTTACTTTCAAGTAGCCAATTAAGTGACATATTCCTCTATAGATTTACTCATATACATCACTAATAGAAGGCATCACTTGTATTCATAGAGTCAACCGATCAAATAATTTTGCTCATTTCTTGGAGAGGCTTGATTTGCAGAGAAAAATCCATTCTATAGTGATTTGTTCCTATAAATTTATGTCTTCATTAATTAATACAGATTTAAAAGTCTTACACTGAGTCATAAACTGTCTTAAGTATGGTTACAAATTCTACATTCTCTTTCAAATTGCCATAATAAATAAATAAATAAACAAACAAACAAACAAAAATAAATAAATAAATAAATTTGAACACCCTTCTGATTCCCCGCATCTCTGGGAGGTTCACAAAGTAATTTATTTTCTTTTTTTCTTTGAATTACTCTGATCTGTGATGTTATTACATATCATTATGGTCATTATTGGCTAATGTCAGGATGATTCATCAGTCAATCATAAAACTGAATAGATAGAAATCAGTAATGTTCAGTGTTAGTGTTTCTGCATTACACATCTTTAATGTTAAACAATGACCTAACTTTTAATCTTTTTAAGGTAGCGAGACAGGGCTTACCTAGCATATTTGCCAGAGTAGTTCATTTTTTGTACATATAAAGTAGGTTTATTATTGATTTTCAGTGGTCTTTGGCCTTTGGGTTTTGATGTATCTGGGCCACCATGTGGAATAGATCAGGCTAGAGTGTCTATTTCAGTGATTCTGTGCTTAACATTTTAAATAATTCTAATTTAATTCTCAGATTTGTTTTAAAACACACACTTCTTATGTGTTGAAAGCTGAAGAACTAAAAAGTTCAAGATCTAGACATTACAGCCATTTCCTTCTTCCTTGGGTCTTTAATCTATCTGCAGTCATTCTTGCCCTTTAAAATTTCCTTGGATTTTGTTGTCCTAGTTCTTACAAGTAATTTCAACATTCTTTCAAAATATGACAAAAAAAAAAGTTAATAAGACTATTAGTATGTCCTTCTCTTTCTCCATAATTTATGCAGCATAATTTGTAGAGACATGACTAATTCAAATGAAGGTATAAAAATGTATTAGACATATCTAAAAATAGATGACTATGATAGAAACATGTTTGGGTTTCAATTAGGCAGCCAAAAATTTGGTTAAAGTTTGTTTGCTATTCCATCCAACCTACTATATAAACATCTATAATACAGTACTGTAAATAATTAAAAAGCATAAAAATTCAGGAGTAGATAAATGACTATCATTTCTATTTATTTTTATGTTGTTGTTTTCTTAATAGTATAATGACTTGCTTTATGAATTCCTATATATTTAACTTGTTAATTTAAGTTTCTTTTTTTAAATAGTGTAAATTCCTAATTGCTTTAAGTCAGTCATCTTAAATTGGTTTTGTCTTAACCATGGAAATAGATGCGAATAATTCTAGTTTATTTTAGATATAGCATAAAGAAGGTTTTAGAAAGATGTGATATAGTTTCTACATTATAACACATTGCATTGCAACAAAGCAAAAATATGTGCTTTGGAATGTAATGGAGCATATACAAATGACCTTTTTTTCCCCAAATCATTAAGGCTGCTGCATCTTTTTTCAGTTAATTGAACTGTTTTTTAAGTTGTCCTGGCTAATACCACATAAAGTTGTGTAAATAGCCACTTCACTTTGCTGTAATGCTGTGTAATTTGACTAAACATCCTTCCCAATAACTCACTCTGCTAGAAGGAAGTTCTAGAGTAATACTACAGTGGACAAGTGGATAATTGAGTGAAAAGTAGTAAAATCCAGCTTTGTACAATAACGTAATGATAGAATGCTGCTGTGACAGTCTAAAGTCAGGCAGAAAAACCCAACCATAAGGGTTTTTTCCAAAACACATTCATCAGGTGTATGTCTTGTAATTATATAAATTATATTCTTGTATACATACTTGATATTTTATTGATACTAATTTTATCTTGCTAAGAAAGTACTTTCCCCTATGGAAAAGTTGGCTTTTATGCCATGCTGTGGTAGTGAATTTTACACACTAATCATGTCATGTGGATGATTCTGTTTATTAGCTTTCTTTTACTGAAAATTATAAGTATTTTCATATTTACTTATGAAAATTTTCATATTTAGTTATGAAAAGCATAAGTAAATAAGTAAATAATGCATTATTTATTATTCTTTCTTAAATCTATTTATTCTTCTGCAAAGTTCACTGGTAATTTTGTCATATCACTTCGATGAGATGGCCAGCTATATAAATTTGATTAATAAATAAATGAGTTGCTCCCTATCTAAGACTATACTAAAGTTATTTCAATCCAGACACAGTTTCTGATTTTAAATCAGTAGAAAATACAGTAGAATCTTAAGCTTTTAGTAGTGTGTGTTCTCATCATATGCCAAATTATAATTTAATAAATAAATTATGTTTTAGAGTAGTGCTAAATTCAAATTCTGCAAATCAGCCACTTGATTTTCTGCAATCTAATTATAAATTATGCAATTTGCTGAAAATAATAAATTTATTACAATTTACTGCATATAAAATTTATTAAAATGATGTGGCTACTTTATGAACACTAACAACCTCTCACAAATTTAGTGGAATATCCACAAATTCTGTGATTTATTCATTCTCCTAAAATTGATTGTGAGCATTCACTGAGATAGGTCACTTGTGTATTATACACATATGCACTGTGCCCTTTAGTATTTTTCAGTTTAAGAACTTGTTTCTGTGGTAATAAATGTACACAACGATATCATCTAATAAGCAAAGCATCTAATAGCATTTGATTTCCATGCCACTCGTACAGCAAATTATGTGGGAAGAACAGAATTTTCCCACATTTTCTTCCATCCCCATTGGCCATTCCTGAGAATGGGAAAGGCATTGAGGCTTTTGGAATATGAGTCAGAAGACTAGATATGAAAGAAGTGATTAGCAATTCTACTATAATGAGTGGAAGGGTTTTCTGTTTGCATGCCCCTTGCTACCAAAGCCTGTGTCCTGAGGAGGTTCTTAACATTACATATACAAGGTTCAGAGTAAGCAAAATATTAAATGATCACTGTTCTAGGCCTCATATAAAATGATCTCTCTAAATCTGTATTTTTTATAATGGCATTTCAAGAGGAAAGAGTTGGAAACTGATAGACAACTTTTTTTTTAATCTTTGGAAGAGTGTAAATCACTTAGGAAAATAGTTGCATACATTTCAATTTAAAATATTTAAAATATATTGTATTCTCATTCTCCAACTTGTCTTGACAGATTTATGATCACATAATGTGTACAGAAATTACTGTGCTCACTTATTTATGCAACAAGCTATTCCTGTCTCTACATGTTGCTGCTTTTCTTAAACTAGCTACTCAAAGAAATATTTGTAATTTGCTGAAACACTTCCTTCCACCTTTGCATCAGCAATCTAGTCAATCTAGGTTAATCTATACTTAGTTTAACTTTAGCAGACTTAAGATATTCTGCTCTTTTCTATGATTATGTTACGTTCGTCATTATTTCCTTCCTTCCTTCCTTGCATTTTTAAAGGGAAATAATAGCACATAGATACGTACTATTACTTGATTTAGCATAACATTTTTAAATGCTTATTTTCTATTTTTGATTAAATAGCAGATTATTGGTTATTAAAATAATTAATTGATGTGTTTTTAAAGCTCTGTTCTCATGAATCAGCAAAAGTGATATGTATTTTACTCCTGTTTTTGTCAGCGGTTGCAGCACAAATGTCTTCATAAGACTTCCGTGAACTAAAGCCTTCTTAATCAATGAATAAAAACAATAGTTTTGGTCATGAAATTGACCAAAAGAAGCAAAGCAGTTTGAAAGAATGTTAACTCCCACATTCTGGGTTGCTGAACAGTATTATAGAATTAATTTTAGTGCAACCTTTGTTGAACATGAATTCAGTAAGGAACAAAGCTTCCCAAATAATTTCGAATACTCTGGAAATTACTATTAAGTGAAGCACTACCTTATCACTAAGTTGAAACTGTGATTTTCAGTATGGAATAAGTATATAATGCTTCCTAATTAAGAAGAGCGTAAACTGGATGTAAAGAAATTAAAATGCTAATTTTCAAGTCAAATAACAGTACAGTAATAAATAAGCTAACAGTCAGGAAAACACCTTCACTAGGAAAACCGTAAATCAAGACCAAAAAAATTCTTTTGCACAGCACTTCATTGAAGAACTTGCAGTAAAGTAATCATCATTGTTCAAATAAAAAAATATATATTTTTATCATCACAGCAATGCTATTACTTAAGTCTCATATTTTATCTCAGGATACCTGGCTGTTAAATTATACTGTAAAGTTGATCATCTGATTCCCTATTTATGTTGAAATTTCCATCAAAATGTTTTGGAAAAAAAGATCAGGCATTTCAAATGCGATTGTTTTTAAGTACAAAGGATTTCAGGGACTTTTTCCGAAATGGACTATGTAACCGTTTGATGAAATAGCGCAAGTGTAATTATGATTAAAGAGAGAAAATGCTTTCTGTAAGATAGTTAATCAGGTGAGGTTAGGCAAGATAAGATGAATTCCAGTCTTTTTTGGGACACTGCCAATCTTCATTTTAAGCTACATTGTAAAGTGATGGTTTTTTTTCCTGAAATTAGGTATTGTAGCAGAAGCAGAAACTACCTTTTTCCCCTAACTGTGCAAGAACACAACCTCTTTTTCTTTTTGTACTAACAAGCCTGCTTTACCACTATATCCCACTCTAAGTAATTAAATCAATTCTTTGTACTTACCATATTCTCCTCTAGTGACGGTACTAGATCTGATTATATGCTTCATGCATATTCAGAGAATGGCACTGACAGCTCTTTAATGAGCTCTTACTTAATCAGTATGAACAATGTTCATCTTGTTCTTTTTTCCCCCATCATACATTAGAGCAAGGAACAGTTAGGAGGGAAAAAATGAAACATCCAGCATTCATTTGAAAAATATATTGTACTTTGAAAAGTGTCTTAGCTAGGGAAGTTGCATTCTGCCCTTTAAAAGTCTGATGGACAAATTGGATTACTAGTATTGGATTAAATAACAAATGGTTAGAGGAGAAATGAGGGAGCTCACTGTGATCATAGGCTTTTAATATATTTTTTTCCTATTTATAGAGATGAAGGGGTCTTTAACCAGTTATTAAAGTCAGGATTAATTTGCAATGGTCCAACTTGCTAGTTTAAAACAAGGGAAGATGTCCTGTTTTTTATAGGAACAGAAACAAAAATGTAATATAGATACTATGTTCCAAAAGGAGTCAGCATATTTTATATTTAAGGACTGTTTTATACATTGCAATTATTAATCTCATTTAACAATTACGAGTTTGCAATCAAATACCAAATCAATTGCAATATGTTTTACTCATAATCTCAATGCTAAATGTAATGGTGATTCTTCAAAAGCAACAAAGGCACCAATTCTTATTTATGACTATTTATCTGAATGACCTAAATAGGCTTTTTACCCTGCCAAACAAGCAAATAAACAAGCAAAAACTTGAGTGAGTTCTATGCGGGTTCACAGAAATAAGTTCCAAACAATATTTGTTGCAAAAGCCTGCAATTTATTGAGAAGCTGCAAAAGAAACTGCAAAGAATTGGTTTAAATTATATCATTGTTATGGAGATCTATTTTGCCAAGTTCTGTGCATATGTTCAGTGTATAATCTCCTTAAATTTGAGTTTTTAAATATTTTTAACCATGCAGAACTGCGATATTTTGGGGAAAAGAATTGAAAACCATGGCCAATGAAACCTTAACTGCTCTTAATATTGCATGCATGTGTCATTTCAGTGATCAAAAAGGCCTTCGTCAGAGCCACAATTGGCCCTTTTCCAAACGCCAAGGTTTTTTTTCAGCTTTTTCTTTTTATTCTTTCTTCTTTTGTTGTTACCCAAAAGGATTTGTGCCTATTACAACCTGTATCACATGACCAGTGTCAGGGCATCATATAGTCTAAGACGAACACAAAAACCAGTGAATCTGAAAAGCAACTGAAAATGTTATAAAAAAGACACCGGGGTTTCTTTAAAATGTTCGTATTTTACAAAACCACATGAACACCGGAATTTTATCTGCAGCTCTAGCTCGATGCTGCCTTAGCTGTTGACATTAAATGTTTGCCCTTTCCTAATGTAATAGCTTTTAGAATTACACAATGTTACCTGAAGGAGAAACGATCCCAATTTGCACTCCTGATCCAAGGTGTAGGATATTTGTTAAACATCTGTACCTGTTAAAAGAAAACAAATATATGGATATCTATTTAAAAAAAAGATAACAGTAAAAATCTCGGGGTAATTGATGGGTAACACACATACACATCCTTTTGCTTCTGTAGTTTGAATAATTCAATATGTGCATCCATATAAGCTTCTGAAAACCTAACAGTGATCCTGAGAATGCTGTTGCAGGAACTGGAAGGTATCCTGTGTTGACAGTGCAAGAGACTGTGCTCCATTTCCTGTGACATTGTACAAGAATGCCAACCAGCTTGCCTTTAGCTGCACTTCTCAGAGCATGGAGACACTGTATTCCTCTGCTCCCCCCCACCCCCGCCTGCTACAATTTATTCATTCCTATATCAGCATGGAACAACCATGAGATCCCAGGCAAGGGAAAGGTATATTGGTAAGCAACAATATCTTTTTCTCTTGTCTAGCTTCCATCTTTTCCACTGTATAGAAACTCTTTTCACAATATTCCTGGCCACCTCCTCAGTTTGATACCTAAGAGAGCCTGTGTGATCTTCATTCTTCTTGATGTCTTACAATGAATTCCTTTCTCTTGTGATTTTATAATCTGATAGCTTTTCTCTCTTTCTAACTATAACCATGTTCAGTGTTACTGGGAGAGAGTAAAACTTTACAGTTGCTATCCCTCTCATTGTTGGGAGGAAACTCTGATTTTTAGTCCAATTTTAATGAATCTCATTGTTTTCCTGCCAAAGTATCACACAGCCCTATCACCCTTTCTTGACTTTCTCCCACCACCAATTCTCTCTTGGATTTTTTTATTTAAATCACCATTCAAAACTCAGAATATTCAAGGCCAAGCAATATTCTCTCAAACACTTATTTTATCCTCTATTAATACCAACCATTCTTCTTATTGCCAAGACTTTGTGTCTTACCTGACTTCTTTCTCCCTCTTTTTCACCCTTGATTTGTTCTCACTTTCAATCCATAGCAAAGTCAAGATCAGTCTGATGGCTAAAGAACTATCATGTCTATCTAGCTATTTCATGTCAATTCCTGTGCCTGGGAAATACTTTCTAAAACACCTGATGATATTATCCTCAATAGTCCTTCATGTAGATGGTACCTATGTTGTAGAAGGTCTTATTTTTTCTGAGACAAGATAGGTGAAATGGATTTCATATTCTGTTACATTTAGCCTTGCCTCTATTGCCCTTCCATTCTTCTGTTGTCAAATTTCAGAATGTGTATCCTTCCAACACAATAATCTCCTACCTTATGCTGTATAAAATGCAGTGTAGGCTGATGGCATTGTATCCTTACTGTGAATTGGTATTTAGTCCTTCCTATTGTTTAGTAAACTAGAAACTCCTCAATTGGAAATTTTCCAGTATTTGTTTCATAAGGAAAAGGAGGGCATGAAATATTCAGTAATAACCATTTTTATTTATTTATTTGATACCTATAGTTCCTATCTCAACAAGTGATTCTGGGTGACATACATCATAAAATACTAAAACAATTTAAAGAGTACAACATAAATATATATGGCATCAAGTAAAATTGTTATTACCGGTCCTAATACATTTTCCTTTATTGAAATGTTAATACGGTCAGGAAACAGAGCGCCTTTAATACAATCAGGGCCCCACAATCAAGTATTCAAAACCATGGGGAAAGTGCTACAAGCCTAATTTTTGCTGATGGTATTTCTGTATTGTTAATCAGGAAATTACTCAAACTACCAACATAATAGAAAGAAAAAGACAGCATTCTACCCAGTCCTTTCTAACAACTTGGAACTCTTTTTGTCCCAAAGCAATTTGATGCCATTATCATGGTGTCTGCATGTGTCTTTGTGTCTGTGTTCGTGTTTAAATTCAGTGAAGCCTTATTCAACTGGATGGCACCAAATAGTCTCCCTACCCTGATATCACACGGGATTGAAAATATATGAGAGCACTGGTTTCTTCTTCTTGCTTACAGTCCATCATTGCTGCTTTGACATTCTTCTTTGGGTTCTTTGTTTCTTGTTTTTCCCATTTCTGAATCCAAATATTTGAAGTGTATCGAAGCAGTAATATGCATGAG
Source organism: Hydrophis major (assembly GCA_033807585.1). NCBI lineage: Eukaryota > Metazoa > Chordata > Lepidosauria > Squamata > Elapidae > Hydrophis > Hydrophis major. Next base: position 231,663,301 of record CM066328.1, read on the forward strand.
TGCATGTGTGTAACATAGTCAAATGGCCCTATTACTATAAGGGTGATGTAATGATTTTCGGACAATTTATAAGCATCAATAATATTTGAGTAAATGGGAAAGGTAGTAGAGGCAATGGTAAAGAAAAAGAGAAAGTACCTAGATTTTCTAATAGTTTTGATCACAATCACAATTATAATTTTCTCCACATGTATTTTAAATTTAGCATGAATATTTTAAGGAAAAATTCCATCATTTAATGCATGATTATGGGAATGGCAGTTATTACCATAAATGAGGGGCTGAAAGCAGCAAGCTCTAGACACCTATCATTTTTACTGCTAATCTACTAATAAGAAAATAACTTTATTATTATTCCAGAGTAGCAAAGGCTAATCTGCTACACCTATTATATATATCATCAATCTTCAAAGTTCGGTGGGAACTGCCATTCAAAAAGCTGTTTGAATTCTGTGGCTGTTCCAAGTCTTGACAAATTTGCATCAACATTTGCAAAAATGCAATCATGATTACCAAAATTCATTTATGAGTTTCAGAAATTTGTGCCCATGTCTTTGTTTTCTGAACAGAAACCCCAACACCCACTTTTTATTAAATTGAAATTTTTATTCATTTTGAGAGCATATAAGTAATGTTCCAGAGAATAAATAATGTTTATAACTCAATGAAAAGGTAAAGTTATTTTAATATTGGTACAGTTTACAGCCAATTTCTTTCATCCTTGTGCAAAATAACAATGTATGTACGGTATGGAATCACATTTTTTCATGTATCTTGTTAGAGCTTTGATTTGCACAATTGTATAAATGAAGTATTATAAATTATTGCATAATAGTGCATTTCCTCACAATCAAGAGAGATCTCATGATGATACATTTGAAATGCTGAGTTGTAGGTGTCTGGTTTAAAACGTCTGTTAAATCAACCTTTAACATTGATGCTAATGTTTTAACTAAGAATTTAAGCTAAAACTATCCATTTTAACTCATTGGATCTCCTTAGACAAACTACTCTGCTCAGGACCATAATCTCAGATTCAGTGTGTAAATAATAATGTTAGTTTATACATAGCATGTTGTCCAGTTGAGGAGCATAAATTGTGGCAGAGGTGCTTTGTTTTTAATCATTATTTTATTTTGGCGTTCAGTGTTCACAGTAGGTAGGGTATAATGCAGAGTTATCATGCTGAGAGCCAGATGTTGCACAGTTTTCCTGAGGGTGGAATTGGGATGCAGGATAAAAATGATAAGAGATCATTCTTCAATTATTTGACAATTTACAACTGAATTTCGATAGTAAAATCTCTTAAGACATCAAGAAGTCACAGAAAACAGTTTGTGAGCTGCATGTTGTCCACTATTGACAGAACTCACTGGGATTTTTTTTTTAATTGTTTTGTTTCACGTGATTTTTAAAGCCTTTGAATATAGATATGTAAGATTTATGTCGCTTGTATCTTGTTGAAAATAGCTGTATTCTTAATTTGAAGAAGAGCTAGAATCAATAAAGATGGTGCTTATGTTAGTTAGCATTAAAAGTCCTTACTCTCTCCATTGTAGAAACCCTTCAAATTATATTATACATTATAATAAAAATATCTATGCAAAATGATAATCTAAATATGATGGTAACATTTTTGGTTTTAGAAAGTAACTCATTTTTTTTATTTGCACCAAATAAAAATTTGCACTTTATTTCATTTGAGGCAGCAAACTAAAAAACCTTAATCACAAGAAAGATAGAGATGGTCTGGCAATTAAAAGTCTGTTGAAGTGGCAGAAGGTTAACTGGATAGCAAAGCTCACATCTTGAGAATGTTCCTGCCATATTCAGATACATACCATTCATACCATACCGCACAATTTTGGAATCATCTCTGAACCTTGGTTCAACCAAGCCTAATGCATAACTTCTCCTCATTTCCAGAGATGTCCTGGGCGACTATGATAATACATGCTCTAGCAATATTCCATTTGGAGAGCTGTAATAAGTATTGACCAAGGTCATTCTAAAAAAACATGTGACTTTCATATTTCAGTGGCTTTATAGGCCACTGGGACATAGTTTAACTGCTGACTAGGATCAGTGAACCAATATGAGAAACTGTTTGGAAATCCACATTCTCTTATAATACATCTATTCAATTTTAATGTTCTTGGAAGATAGTTCTTTTGTAATCATAATTTTGGTGCTATGCAAGTAGTTCAATTTCAAAGGGAAAAGGTGCTTTGGGTATACATGTTATAGGTACATGTTTAACCCTGTTGGCAATCCCTTAAACAAATGATCTCTTCCACTGGCTATGGAAGGAAGGCATGTGAAGGAAGATGTACTTCACAGAGATATGGACATGTGCTACTTGAGCACCTCCAAAGCATCATTTTCCCTTCTGTTCCACAGCCCTTCTAATCTGAAAAGAAAAATAAGAGAGGAGCAAGTCAATAGTTGCTTCAAAGTCCTAGTCAAGGGTAATTTTGTTTTTATTCTTTTGATAGTAGGCAAGGTTTTTATAAGGCAGTGGTTGAAACAGGCTTTATAAACAAGTAAAGCTTATAGTTTTTGGTGTTCCAAAATATTTTTTAAAGTTCTAAAATATTTTAATTAGTTCTTTTTAGATTTTAATAATAAGTCTGAAATTAAGTTGAGTTTGCTTTAGCTAGCTATTAATTTATTATTGTTATTGTTTTCCAACTATACCTTCAGTAAAACTGATTGAAAAGACTATGTTTATTTATTTATTGTACTGTATTTGTTTGTCAAACATGTACAAGATAACAGGCATAGGTATTGTTAGGAATCTGTCCACCAAATAGTTGGGTTGGCAATATATAAACCAACAATGTATGCTTGTAGCTTTAAGACAAAATCACTATATTGATTTATACTATATTCCACTTGGTTGATTATATTGCAAATTACCATAAGAGGGAGCTAGAGATCATAGCTTGCTCTCTCTGACATTCTGTCTCTTTGACATTCTGTTGCTGTCTAAGGTTCTCTGTTGTATTTATGCTGTGCTTATACTTTGATATCTTTGTTTACTGTAAATGACAAAGGCAACCGGTAAGAAGACTTTGTAACTGGATATTCTTTGGACTGTTAAATGTATATGACCTGGACCATTTATTGGACTGTGCTATTTCTTAAAGTAACCTTTAACTCAATTTAGTGTATCTGTATGTGGCTGAATAATTATTCATAACTACTCTCATAAATGTTTCCATGTGCATATCCTTATTACTCAAGGGTTCTTCTGTATATATCATAACAGTATGAACATAAACATGAACAAAGGAAGTAAATACAGATGAATGGGGACAGTAAGACAGGGATGGTAGGCATGTTGGTGGGCTTATGCACACCCCCTTTAAGACCTCTTAAGAATGGGGTGAGGTCCACGGTAGACAGTTTGAGATTGAAGCTGTGAGAGTTTGAGGCTGTAACAATGGAGTCAGGTAGAACATTCCAGGCATTGACCACTCGGTGGCTGAAATCATATTTTCTGCAATCGAGTTTGAAGCAGTTTACCTTGAATTTGAATCGATTGTTTGTCCATGTATTATTGTGGTTGAAGCTTAAGAAGTCGTTGACCGACAAGACATTGTAGCAGACAATTTTGTGTACTATGTTTAGATCAGACCACAGGCAGCACAGTTCCAGATTGTCTAAGCCCAAAATGTCAAGCCTGGAGGCAAAGGGAATTCTATTGTGGGTATATATTAATAGACTGGATTGCTTCTCTGTGTCATATAATATATGTGGGTATATGCATATTTATTTATTTATCTTTTTGTCATGTTTATGTAGTGTATATTGGAGGGGATGACCCTTTGAGAGCTGTATGCAATGAAATTTCATTTTAATGTATGCTGATTAATGTACATTTAAAGTGACAATAACATTGTTCTAAGTCTAAATTCTAAGGAACTTTTTCCCCCTCCATGATAGTGTTTTGCAGTCTGGATGAGCCAAATAATATTGAGAGCAGCTTTTAGACGCTGCTGTCAAAAGGAAAATTAGGTTGAAATGGCATACTTCTGAACTCTTTGAATCCTGTACTTGAATTTCTTTTTAATGAGGCTGGAAACCCTGTATTAAATAAAAATTATGTTTGGACATATCACTGAGTCTTTAAATCAAATTACTCTGTTTTAATAGGAAGAAATACTGAAGAAGAAGAAGCTATGATGCAAGAATGGTTCATGTTAGTCAATAAGAAAAATGCCTTGATAAGAAGAATGAATCAACTTTCCCTTCTGTAAGTAGGTCTTGATTTGTGAATTGCAATGCAAAAGTTGTTAATTTTTCTGCTTCCTTTTAGAATACTTTATAGCAGTGGTCCTCAACCTGTAATGTCATCACAGGGGTTCTACAAAGGGTTGAAGAAATGTTATTATGATTCACATCTTGAGTTACATCTTGGGGGTTCTGGCCATGGTACATGGCCACAAAAGGTATTTAAAGGGGTCCTTGGTGAAGAACAGTTTGAGAACCATTGCTGAATAGACTACAATACAATAATACAATACTATACTATACTATACTATACTATACTATACTATACTATACTATACTTGGCCAAGTGTGATTAGACACCCAAGGAATTTGCCTCTGGTGCAGAATATTGCAGAATATTTCCTCATATATAGTGAACATTTATTAAACTTAAGAAATAACTCAGTTTTTCCTCATTTCAGATAGAAGCTTATGAAACATATACTTCTGTAAACATAGTACCATGGTCAAAAATTGGAACTGAAAATTCATGGTTCCTCTATATACCAATCTACTTTAATTGAGAGATTCACAGATTCTTTACATCAGTTCCTTCATGTCAGTCATTCTTTGCATTTCCTGATAAGAATGGACCTGATTTGCACTTCCAGGACCAATGGAAAAATTATAATGTTTTGGTCTTCAGAACATTGTTCTTTCCTGAGTTTGTTAGTAGCATAGTTTACTTAAAAATAATAAAGTTAGGTAAAATATATATGAAATGTAAAAGATATTTCAAAATGCATATTTTGTGAACAAAAACTATATGCAAAAAATTAGAACATAATAGATTTATATTCAAATGTATGCTGATCAGAAATATGCCAATCTGTACATTCTTAGTTTCATAGTGAACTGAATGCCAAAATTCTTTCCTCCATCACCACCACAATTGGAAGACAAATATATTTCAGATTATAATATAGGGAGAAAAAAAAGTGATTACATATACAGAGCAAACGAGTACATTTTGATATGGAAATATCTAAAAACAATTTATACTACTTGCTAGACCTGACAGTCAGAGAAGGTGGACTATATAGATGAAGTTTCAAATATTGGTTGAAGTAGGGAAGAATGGAAGCATAAGTTTCTTCCAACATATAAATAACAAGAAAAAAATAAAGGAAACAGTTGGTCCATTAAAGAGAGAAGACGGCAAGGAAGTAATAAGCAGAGAGAAAGCAGAACTGCTTAACTCATTCTTTGCTTCGGTCTTCACGCAAAAAGAAACAATAGCTCAACCCTCCAAAAACATAACTGTAAAAGACAGACCAGAAATAAAAGTTAAAATAAGCAAAAAAATAGTAAGAGAATACCTGTCTGATCTTGATGAACACAAATCACCGGGGCCTGATGGATTACATCCCAGAGTTTTAAAGGAGCTAGCAGAGGTCATCTCAGAACCACTGTACCATATCTTCCAAAAATCCTGGAGCACCGGGGAACTATCAGAGGACTAGAAAGAGCTGATGTGGTTCCCATCTTCAAAAAAGGGGGGGAAAACCAGACCCATGAAACTATAGACCAATCAGCCTAACATCAATATCCAGGAAGATACTGGAAAAGATAATAAAAAAACAGATCTGCCAACATCTAGAAACAAGTAAAGTAATAACTAGCAGTCAGCATGGGTTTGTTAAGAACAGATCATACCAAGCCAATCTTATTTCATACTTCAACATAGTGACTAAATTAGTAGACCAGCAAAATACTGTGGACATAATATATTTAGATTTCAGCAAGGCATCTGACAAATTAGACCATAACCCACTTCTTAGTAAGCTAGAAAAAAGTGGAATAGAAAGCACCACCACTAGATGGACTCACAACTGGCTGGCAAACTGTGCTCAACAAGTAGTCCTTAATGGGTCTAAGTCTACATGGAGGGAAGTAAGCAGTGGGGTGCCACAAGGTTCTGTCTTAGGCCCAGTACTCTTCAATATCTTCATTAACAACTTAGATGAGGGAATAGAAGAGGAAATTAACCAAATTTGCACATGATACTAAGCTGGCAGGAATAGCTAACACCCAAGAAGATAAGCTGAAGATCCAAATGGATCTTCACAGACTAGAACACTGGGCCGTATCTAACAAAATGAAATTAAATGTAGAGAAAAGTAAAGTCCTATACTTAGGCAAGAAAAACCAAAAGTCGATAATTAAAATAAAATTGAGAAAATTAAGAGAGGAGAAAAACTATGTAGAAAATGTAAAATAGTACTAAGATATGTAATAGAACATAAAAGTGAGCATGAAATTGAGTTTGTGTCTGTATGAAGAAGTGTAACCTGGGACCATGCTATTTTCAAAAAAAGATGTTTTATTTGTATTATGGTTTTTTTTGTGAAAACCCAAATAAAATTTTCAAAAAAAAAAAAGAAAAACCAAAAGTACACATATAGACTGGGTGAAACCAGGCTCAATAGCAGTAACTGTGAGAGGGATCTTGGAGTCTTAGTGGACAACCAGCTAAATATGAGCCAGGAGTGTGCAGCTTCAGCCAAAAAAGCTAACACAATCCTAAGTTGTATTAACAGAGGGATACAATCAAGATCAAGTAAGGTACTAATACCACTCTATAAAGCCTTAGTAAGACCACATCTAGAGTACTACATCTAGTTTTGGTCACCACATGATAAAAAAAATGTTGAGACTCAAGAAAAAGTGCAGAGAAGAGCAAAGAGGATGATTAGGGGACTGGAGACTAAAACATACAATGAACGGTTGCAGGAACTGGGTTTGGTTAGTCTAGTAAAGAGAAGGACCAGGGGAGACATGATAGCAGTCTTCCAATATTTGAGGGGCTGCCACAGAGAGGAAGGATTCAAGCTATTTTCTGAAGCACCCAAAGGCCAGACAAGGAATAATGGATGGAAACTGAACAAGGAGAGATTTAACCTGGAAATAAGGAGAAACTTTCTGACAGTGAGAACAATCAACCAATGGAACAGCTTGCCCTCGGAAATTGTGGGAGCGCCATCACTTGAGACTTTCAAGAAGAGATTGGACTGCCATTTGTCAGAAATGGTATAGGGTCTCCCGCTTGTGTGGGGAGTTGGACTAGATGACTTATAAGGTCCCTTCCAACTCTGAGTATCTGTTATCTGTTAAGTGATTTGCATTGTCTGCATTCTTTGTAATGCCCATTTTACCTATCCATAGGCAGATACAGAAATCTCCACTGTGAAGGAAATATGGGTGAGGAGTATAAACAGTTTCAACTTTACAAATAACACAGACAAGAATTTTATCCCAGTTCAGGACATTTGTGCACCTAATTCAGTATTGCATGCTCTGACTGGAAGTTGTTCTCTAAAATCTCTGGGTTATTATCCAGGTCTGTAAACTGACTAAGCCAGAGTTTCCTGGCATAAAGTGGGCTCACAGATCTAAAATGCATCCTAAAGTGCTATAGAAGGAGAGATCTTTGGAAGAACACATGGTGTCAATCTGAGTTCCCAACTTCATGAATCATGGTTTATAAATCTTGAACCGTCTTCCAAACTGGATGGTTTCCAAGCACCAAATGCCACTGTCATCTGATACTTCTTAAACAAAAGCATTAAGCCAAGAGCAGAGTATGGAAGATCATTTTACAGGACTACAGATGAAGCTCTTTATTCAAGGAAATGAAGGTGAAACTATTTTGTCAGATGAATGATAAAAATGAAAAAAAAAAAATGAAGGGCAAGCCTTGTTTAAAAATACACAAGCCCCTTTCAGAAACACTCAGCTCTGGCAGGATGGTTTTGAGGGTGCACACATTTGAGGGCACACATTTCACCATTTTTTTTCTGTGCAAGACATACAAAATATGAATGTCTTTCCATGAAGCAACAATTGCTATTAATCTTGATGGTAGCCATGGCCACTACTGTACAGCTGTTCTTCCATTCTCTTCAGTATATTACTTGCTAGTCTCCCAGAAGGTTTTTTTTTTTTTTTTTTTTTAAAGATGGATGCTGAACTCTGCAAACTCCAGAATTTCCACCTCTGATAACCAGATCAAAGGAGCTATAACAGAAATCTGTGGCTGCTTAGTAGTCAAGGTTCTCTGCTATCTTTATGTACTTTACTCCAACAAAAGCTTGCACCAAGCGCGCCTAGAGAAACAAGTTGCACTTAAGTCAGGATTATTTAGGCTGACCTCTCATTGGCGCCATACTTGTTCCCTCCATCTACTTACTATCTAATTTTATTTATAATTATAATGGATTGACTTGATCCTTTCTTCAGTTCCTCTTAGTTTGGTGGTTAGTTTTAAATGGAAGGATTTAAAAAGACTGATTGGATGATATTTTCTTGACCGGGATAGAATTGATGGAATAAAGTAATCTGAAGTCAGCTGACCTTCTTCTTCCATGCATGATGTTTATGAATGGACATAGTCTTACCCAGAATCAATGAAAACCAGAAGAATAACTGCATGCTATATATTTAACAGGCTGCATTTTGCAGCCCTCAAAAGAAATGTCCTTCTCAAAAACACATGCAGGCAAAAGACTGACCCTTAATTCCATACAGATTTATTGATCACTTCCTTTTCCAGTCTCAAATGCAAACAAATTCTTTTTCTACCTCTTAACTTTCTGTTCAAGACATTTAGCTGAGAGCAAAGTACTAGTTCCAAGTTACATGCTGCATGGAACACAGGACCTTCTGGAGCAAAGAAAGATTGTGGTCTATGTAGCAGAAACCAAAGCTTGGCTCAAAATATTCAAAAATAAAACTTTAAAATATTTACAAACTGAGGAGAAATGTAAATGAGACATTTTCAAGATGCTGAAGTACAGTACATTGTAGAAAGTACTATAGACAGTACTCCAATGAATGTTGCAAGTTAATATAAGGAGCATTTGGAAACACTGATCTTATCTGAATAAGGTTTTATTCTTACATATCATTTGTTTAGAGTAGCTTAATCTTAGAAAAAAAGTCAGCTAAGAGTTCTAAAAATCAATCAAAATTAAAGGTTCTTTTAAGCATTTAATGATTTAGTAATTAACATATTGATGAACTTCTACAATTTGCCTAGGGAAAAGGAACATGACTTAGAAAGGCGGTACGAACTACTGAACAGGGAGCTAAGGGCCATGCTTGCTATTGAAGGTAAGAAATGATTGAAAAGATAATTTTTTCTCTGTAGAAAACAATTTTTTTAGACATCGTTGAAAATCTGAATCTGACAGAGAATATACACAGGAAGCCTGGAAAAAATGTAGAACTCTTAATAACCTTATTAAAATGAAATTAAATTCATGATTATTTGGATAGCATTTATTTTGATACATAGCACAATTTTTACTTCAGTACAAAATACAGAAAAAATACATGTCATTATTTTTATAAGGTAAACATTTTAGGCAGGCCTCGTCTATCTTCAGTAGTAATATGCTTTTGTTAAATTAATATTTCACTGGGCAAAGGAACCATCTTTTGAATGTATTTTCTTCATTCTCTATAGCTTTCTAAAAGGCTAGTCATCTCATCTGTATTGTACAATTACCTGTTCCTCCTGATACTTTATATTACTGTACAGTAATCCAGAAAATGATTTATAATAAAATAAATATCAAGATAGATTAAACTAGCTTTACTTTATTAGTTATTTAAATACACCCCAGTTGTTATTGTTTTTAATAAAGCTGTCATTACTGTATCTTTTAGCCTCAAATTCTATCTTTACAGTTCAAAGATGTTTACTTAAAAGTTAATCCTTTGGGCTCTGTAAAATGTGTAAGATGGGCCTTTTGTCTAATCAATTTAAATTGATTTTGCTATTCTGTATTGACCTCCTAACCCTTTGACTGTCCATGGTAATTTCCTTCTTCACCTGATAAGATACCTGATCCATAATAAATCCATTCTAATTAGTTTAGAGGCTTTACTGAAAGCATGAGTTTGGAGGAGAAAGCCATGAAGTGCCAGGTAGCTTTCTAATCCACCTCTTTGTATTTTCTTAACCAAAGTTGAAAATAATAGAAATCCTGAATAAAATCTACACCCGGAACATGTTTATCACATTCTAAAAAGGGACCTGAAGCTATAAATATATTCTAAAAGAAAACTCTGAGCCCAATAATCTAGAAAGTATTGTTTTATAGACCACTGTGCTTTAATATTTGACAGATGCTCAAGTAATTGCAAGAAGTAGCAACGGGTTGGTTTTTAACAATATTATAAAGCATGTTTTAAGATTAAAACTGAGTCAGAAACCTTATACTGTTTCTCATACACACACCATTATAATAATTTTAATAGCAATTATCATCTCTCCTCTTTCAGTGGACTTATTAAATTGGATAGCATTTATCAATCATTTCCTAGTAACTAAATTTTATTCAGAAATTTAGCAATTAGTTCATCTACAATCAGAATAGTTCAAGCAGTAGAACAAGAAAAATTACACTTCTGACTATTTCCTTTACTGTGTCCTGGAAATTAAGAATTTAAATCTAGAACAGATCCGAGAGTGGGTTCAAGGAGAAAGACATCTTGTTGAACAAGCAAAAAATCTACTTGTGAGATATTAAAAAAAAAAAAAAATGCATATAGCCACACATATTGTGAGCATAACCCAAGGCAGTGCATAAAGCAGTAAAAACAACAAAACCCTTCAAACAAACTGAATAAAAATCAACAAAATCAAAATGTATGATACCTCTTTAATTATATCCATTTTACAGAGCTCTAGCATTATTCTACTCTATCCCTTGTGGGAACAGCCAACTGTTCAAGGCCTTCTGGAAGACAAGCAGTGACCTGCTTGGATCTCTGGGGAAAGGTTATTCCACAAGGCAGGGACAGCTACAGAGAAAAGTGCACTTCCCCAGGTTCCACTAGATGACAACAGAAGGGAACTGGAACACCGCAACCTTATTTGGCCTGGTGGAATAGGCATAACTTCTCAGGGAGAGACAGCTTACAAGTAGCCATGTCTCATTTAGAACTTTTAAGGTGATATCCAGCACATTGAATTGCTTCTGAAAAGAAGTTGGAAACCAGTGCAGTTTAGGCAGCAGCAGTGCAGTATGGTATTGGTATGTCCTGAACCAGTTGTAGTTTCTTGATGATTTTCAAGGGCAGCTTTGTGTACAGCACATTAGAGTAATCCAAGAGAGAATATGAATGACTGTAAACAAGGCCTCCTGCTCCAGGAATGGCTACAGTTGGCACATAAGATGGATTTCTGCAAAGGTTCCTCAGTCATGGCTGCAACTTCCTCCTTGAGCAGGAGTTGTAAGCCCAGGTGGACTCCCAAATTGTACACCAGGTCTATCCAGGCTAGTGCTACCCCTGCAAGAATCAGAGATTACATATCATTGGATCCAGGAGGTCCAAAAATTCAGAATGAGGGTGTCTTGCTAGAGTTGAGTTGAAGTTGATTCCTTCCCATCCAAACATTTTTACATCTTCTAGGCTGTGGGCCAGCATTTGAGGATTTTGCCCTCAAGTTATCCCACTCTATTTCATTCTGAATATACATACTGGGGAGCCTATCAATACTTCACTAACACAATTATAATTCATCTTGACAGTGTTCAAATGGCACAACTGGTTGTTCACTCAAAACCAGGCGTGATTTGAAGAGCTTACTTGGTTTTGAGTTATATTCCAAGGGCCACACTCCAAAAAATGGGTGAAGACTTGATAGCAATTATATCAGTTCAATTCCATTTATATAATTTCATTCTATTAATCAATGTAATTACTAAATGCATGTATTTCTATAAATATACAAACATACTTGCACATATATATATATACAATGATTTCCCTCTCTTAATACATACAGACATACCAACACAAAGCAACCCCTTACAGTATATTTTTAATTTCTCAGTTGATTGTTCCTTGCACATCATGTATCTATACAATTGTCATCAACTCATCCTAAAGAATTCTCATAGTATCTCCTTCATACTGTGGAAATGCTAACTTCTATTGGTTTTTCACAGTGGCGTACAGGCAAATCTCTGGAGGCAGTTCTCCTGCAACCAGGACCTTGGGGGATCTTCTATCAGTGGGAACAAATAAGAAGCAATGTCTGTGCATTTCCCAATGTCTCCTAGCAATCATGAACATCAAGAACATCAAGTTCTTGATCTGTTAATGAACTGTCCCAAGATATTTTGTAATTACCAAATCCATTATTTGAAAGCGTTTTCTCTTTTTTTCTGGCATAAGTGTCTGTCTTACCATTTCTTATTTTATTCACTCTTTTCCTGGAAAAAAAAGCAATTGTGAATAGACAAATGAAAAGTAGGCTTGCTTGGCCAAGAAAATGGTCAATCAAGACAGCAACTTCTGAGCACCATTTCAATGAACCTTCACTTTAAAAAAAACACAAAAAAAGGAAAGGCTAATAGAAATAAAGTCACCTTTGTCCACATGCAGTGGACAAAGCAGCTAAAAATGCAATAGCTGAGCAGGAGAAAAATATTGTTTGCTTTGTTTCTTTCTTTGTATGATAAGGAAATTAGTTGTATATGCATGGCACTTAACTTCCAGCTGGGTAGAACAGTAGCCAGTTCCTCATCTATTCTAGTCACCAGAGGAAACGGCACAGATCTTGCTGCATGACCAGAATGAGTTACATAATATTTTGTGCCACTGCAGGGTGATAGCATGGGGATGGGTTAACAAAGTTTGTCAACAGCTTTTCAGGTGGCTCTGGAAGCAATATCAAAGTTTTGGGCTGCATACTCTGCAGTCATGATTTGTAAAGTTCTATTATGTATGGATCTAAGCCTTAAAACAAGCAAAAGTGTAGATTGTGATGCTTTGCAAATAGAAAATTTAAATAATCCTATATCCTTATTTCCATCAAAAGTGTTGGCCTTCTGTGTATAGCCATGCTTGCGTATTTGCAGCCTGAAAGGTGTAGTTCTGCAGTGGTTTCAGGATTTCCCAGCTGGAGAGCAAATTTCAGTAGGTGATTTTAGGAAATGCTGTTTGACGTCTCATCGTTTGAATATGCAGTTTCACAGAGTTCAGCATTGTCCTAACATGCTATTTAACATGAAATTGTTCAGCAGTTTAATCACAACATATTCAGAATTGTACAAATAACAGGGATATAAATAGTTTAATATGTACCTATAGAACAACATATAATCTATTTATTTGCAGTTATGTACTTAAATGTAGATGCTGCTCATTTCCATCCTGAGACATTTACATTTATAAAAGATTTTGTCAGTTTTGCTTTCAAGTTGTGTATTGCTCTAAAGCTCTCATTATCAAGCTGTGGAACAGACACTTTTCAGAGTTGCACTTAGTTCCTACTCACATCACCATGAACTGACCTTTAACTTGTAGTCTTACTAGTAATGTAATAGTTTTGTAGCAATCTTGCCTTTTGGAACAGAATAAAATTGCACTACATGCCTAAAAAGGGCTGGATCTCCAAATGCTTTCATGAAACATGGTTGTTAAGCCTGTATTCCCCAACCAGGGTTAAGAAGACAAGCTAAAACAGAATGTGCAGCGTTAGTCAGATAGGTATACAGATAAATGTGTGAGATAAGTTTGTATGTTTATTAACATACAGTATAAAATAACAAATACACTTGTGTTATCAAAAATATAGTTTATTCCATTTAGAGTTTATAGCATAGTCAAAATAACAGTCCATTAGTCATGTATCGTTTTTAGTCAGTCCGTTCAAGGAGATTCAATTAGCAAAATCCGTGTAGAATATCCTATGTCAGTTCACTTACAAATCAGTCCTTTTTCTCTCCCTTTCCAGTAGGGGAAAAACACAGTCTTCATCCATTCAGTAATTAGGGATCATAAAGCCAGAGAGAGCAAGCTGACGTTCCTTGCTTCTTTTATGGTGCTTTCACAACCACTCCCTTAATTACATTCCTACAGTTAAAGTTGCAGACACTTTAATGAACAAACCATGATTACATATTTATTATTTTACCTAAACCAGTTAGGGTAAACAATGTTATCCCTAACAATGGTGACTTACAATTATTGCAGAATAAAATTTTCTAATTGACAATAACTGAGTATTGAGAATCTTCATGCATGCATGGTCCTTTTGGTTCAAATTTAATGCCTTCTTGAAAAAGATTATGTTCGTGTTTTGCACACCCTAGGGGAGAGGTGGAGGCACAATTTTCCATCCAAGAAATGAATCTTCTTTAGAATGTTCAACATTTATTCTTAGCTTCAAGTTTGAAGTATGTGCACTTCTTAAAGGATTTATGCATAGGTTCACTATTTTTGTAGTTATGATTTATATGATAAGCTTTTTATATTTAAGATCAATAGGTAATCCTGTGGAGGAGCTTATCCTCTAAAACCCCATTTGTAAATCAATTTAAGTTTTGTTACATAGTTCTGGCCACAGTACTCCATAGATTGATTAGCTTCAGCAGTAGAATACTATCAAATAGGAGGAGGAGGAGGAGGAGGAGGAGGAAGAAAAAACTCTTTCAGGATTGTCAGCTGACTGGTACTAAGATACCCAATATGCTCTTTACAAAAGTCATGTTAATTTTCATCAAAAGTATCTTATTTTATAGTGAAAACCTTCAGTTTTGTTGTTTATTTTTTTAATTGTAAAACTTTGATCATTTTCATTCTGATATTTTTCTTCCAGAATGCTTGTCATGGTATTTTTATAAAAATATATAGATATAAACATCAGTAAAACAAATACATCTTTGTGCTGTCATTGTTATGAATGTATATTCAGCAATAACATTTCTTTAAAATTGAATCTGGCAAACAAATACTTAATATAAGTCAATGTTTGATGAGTCTAGATAAACCATTTATAGTACAAAGGAATAGAGTGAAAGGTTTGTAATTATTGTTAATACTGCAGTCAGTCCTGTGAGGGAAATGGCTGTTCCCTATTAGATCGCTAAATAGATGGTAGGTAGGTAGGTAGATAATATGATCGAGATGATAAATGATTAATACACTGTGTGTGAGAGAGAGTGGGGGGAGCATTCAATGGGCTGTAACCATGTCAGGATTAAGAATGGTACCCAGAACCCAAATGGTTAAAGAATCACAGACTGCTTGGGTTGCAGCTCTTCAACCATTTACTTGGGAGTAAATCTGATTGGCTTTATTTGGGATATAAGATTCCACATGTATAGAATTGCAGTGTTAATCCTAACAAAAGTTTTGGCTTTTAACTCCCTTTAAACAACTTACATTTATAAGATACAACCAATTATCTTTAATTTCAAAGGCAGTTTTCTTTGTGACATAGGGGGAAATATAGCTGCTCTTTGAAGCAATATATTTTTGTATATATTTTTAAGAATGTATCCTGGCCAATAGTGTCAAATTTGCTGTTGTCAGGAGAGAGAGAAAGAGGAGGGAATACCTGTACCTGAAGTGAGTTCACCTGAAATTAGTAGAACTTTTTTCTATATAATTGCAATGAGGAGTAACTGAGGTATGTATAAAGAAGGTCTAGGTGACTGCTTAAGTAGGTTGTTCAAAAATGTTTTCATCTAAGACTGCAGGACTTATAATTTTGGATATCTGATTATTATCCCAAAGTGTAATCAGCAGAATTATCATGTCTATTATTTACTTTGATCAGAATATTTCACACAGTTTACTTTTGAATGTAAATAAAATTATATTTAGTATCTTAATGAAACTGTGGTACTTATCCAATAAAGAAAGCTTTGTTTAAATTGGTTTTACATAGAAAATGAATTCCAGAAATCTGTGATTTTATTCAAAGAACGTTTTTTGAACAGTCTTTTGGATAATATAGTTTGGACATTCTTTCAATCTAGAGATAGTAGTTGTTCCAGCTTTACTTTCCAGTTTTGAATGTAGAAATTGAAATGTAACATTTTCACAAAGTTATGTATAGAGGTTATTTTTCTTCCATTCAATGGTGTCCAATTCTCAAAGATTACCTGGACAAGTCTCTTCAATTTTTTTAGCAAGGTTTTTCAGCAGTGGTTGCTATTGCTTCTTTCTTGGACTGAGAGAGAGCAACTGGCCCAAGGTCACCCAGCTGACTTTGTGCCTAAGGTGGGACTAGAACTCACAGTCTGCCAGTTACTAACCTGATGCCTGAATTGCTATTACAAACCTATCCGTATAGGTAAGAAACATGTTTATCTTAAATTAAAATGCAGGTGCTGGTTATTGTTGAATAAAGGAATATCTGTGATTTTTAAAGGGTAAAATTTGGTTGGTCCCCCCTTCTTCTCAGTGAGAAATCTAAATAAAATAGTTATTTTCTGCTTCTCTCCATGAGCACACATTCCCCTTATGTCTATTAGTATGCACATGCTAATTATGCATATTGGGAAAACAATTTAAAGACTGGTCCACACATTCCTGGTTTTTTTTCATTGCCATTCTAAGCTTTATTGGATGAACCTGCATCTAATTTTTAATTTGTAAATACAAACCCAAATTCACTCTGGCACCACTTGCTTTCATAAAGCTTCTGAACAGTTTTCTGCCTTGAATAAATTTTGCTTCGCAGGGGGGGTCAGGGGGATTTGAACCAGCACATTCTTCTGTGGTTTGTGAAGATTCACATGGTAACCATTGGGCTGCATTGTTAGGTTTATCTGAATAAGCACCAGCCATGTGAGGCTTAACATGATTGCTCAGGGCAATGGACAGGGAAGAGAGAAATCCAAAAGACCTCTAGGGCCTTTCCTCTGCTTTTTGGGGGAAAGTTGATAGAGGACACCATATGAGTCAGAAGCTAAGGACAGTTTTCTGTGTTGTTGTTGTTGATTTTAAAAAAGGTGGGTGTCCTGTTTCCCTCCTGCTTCTCATTTGTACCTCTATCTCTCTCATCATCTACTTCTCCTGCTCTTCATTGTTTACCTTCCTAATGAGGGAGGCGGGACAGGGTGGTGTTTGAGTGACAGATACAGGCCCTTGCTGTCTGGCCTCTAGAGCAGTTTGTTTGGTGTGCTCCGCTGTTAAAACTGCCCTTTTTAATGAAACATTGATATTGTTTGTCTTATAAGAAGAGACTTCAGCAAAGAGACCTGACTAAATATGATAGAATCTCATTCCTTCTATGACCTCTTGAAATTAAAAAATAAAGCAAATTTGAACAAAGGAAGAAAAAAATATAAATTCTTACATATACATTGTCACTATTAAGAAACCTGGAAATTACGTGAACTTAAGATTCTGCTTATTAGGAAAATATCAAACAATCTGTATTGTTGAAGGGGGAGATTGAGTAATATTATTTAGTAGATGTATTTTGGTTTTATAGGAAACACTGATTGTTGTTTCTCATTTTAAAGTTATTCTGAGGTGCCTAGTGACCAGTGTGAGGTATTTTTAACTGCCAAGATATAGCAAAGGGGAAAAAAGGAAAATTATAATCAATCTGTAAGAGAAAGGAAGTTGCATTGTGATAAAGTTTTATTGTATGTTGTTTGGCAGTTTTCAATCTGTATCTTTTTCTGGTTCAGAGATAGAAACTCTGTAATACACTGGAAGGGGATGGAAGTTATTTAGGAAATCTGTAATAAAAACAAGATCATAAACATTAATAATAATGCAATCTTTTGCATATCTTCTCTTAAATGTGATTTGCTGAGTAAAGCATTTTTTCCCAAATACATGAATATAGGAAAACCACACACACCCAAATCTCAAACCCCCCAAAAAACTGGTTTCATTTCATACATGTTTATGTTATTGACTAGTATTACTCAAAAAATTTCCATAGTTTTTTTTAATAATGCTGAAAGATATTGGATTTTTATCAAACAATATCTGAAAAGTCAAATTAGATTTCATGTAGTTATATAGATCCATAGGAAAGTGAAATAATTCCTTATGGGTCTTTACAAAGGAAATTGTTCTATTATAGAAACCAGACCTGTGACACTGATTTGTTTAGATCATATGTATATTAAGCTTTCAAAGAACACATATCTGAATTTTTCTTTTCTTTTCAGACTGGCAAAAGACTGAAGCTCAGAAGAGACGGGAGCAACTTTTGCTAGATGAACTTGTTATTCTTGTTAATAAACGTGATGCACTGGTCAGAGATTTAGATGCCCAAGAAAAACAGTATGTTTCATATCTTTGATGAACTCCAGTAATAAAACCAAGTTTTCCTTGCACTGTACTTAAGTTTTACATGGGGGGAGGAACCTTCAGGAGAAGGTCAGTCATCTGACATTGAAGCAATTAAATCTGTTTCGGTCCTGCATTTTGGTAAAGTGATCTGCTACTACTTCTCACCTATGGAAACAGATGGTGTAACCTAGTCCCTGAAGAGACTGCTCCCTAAACTCCTTATCTGTGCATAACTCCATCATTGAAATGTAAAGCAGCCGAATTTTGTTAGGAAAACTACTGACAATTTTATTTGTTTTGTTTTTTTTAGGGCTGAAGAAGAAGATGAGCATTTGGAAAGGACACTTGAACAAAACAAAGGAAAAATGGCCAAGAAAGAAGAGAAATGTATCCTTCAATGACTAACTTTCATGGCCCAAGATACTGTCATTTTTTGTAACTTCAGCCTTCTTACATTTTGGACATATGCCAACAACAAGACTAGAAAAACTACATCACAAATAGACCTCTTAAAATTTCAGAATTTTCCATTTGGCTGGATCAGCTATATCTTAAATTGATTTCCGATTTTCTTCCCCCTTTTCATTCAAGCAACAGGGTTTCATAATTAGCTTTCCACAGGGATTTTTTGGTCGGTTTAATTATCTTAAATAAGTTTGCTCCCAAATGTTTAAGCAGCCATCCAGTTGTATAAGAAGGGAGAAAACCCTAGCATTACGTTTTTTAGTTAAAAAAACTTGCAAATACATTGTTCTATGTAGTCACATAGCAGAGAAAGGAAGAAAGACTCAATTGTTTCCTCTAGTTCTGCCATATGTAATATTAAATATGCTATGAATCATTTTATTGTTAGATCACACTCATATAATTTCTTTCAATGTGTTATATTTACATGCATTTTTCAGCTGCAATTTTACACTTTCATTGTAAGTACAATTATAAAATTTAAGGCTTTCTTTTGTGTGCGGAGAGCAGTTCTTTTTAACAAATCTTTCAAAGTCTTGCAACTTTAAAAAAAGTGATTGTAAACATAAGGCTAACTGAAGTATGATCAGTTTACAGAAAATTCTTCTTTTGAGGCTACTCCATTTTTATTAATTATTTATTTACCTGTTAGTTTAGTTCCCTTTTCTTGATCTTGTGCTGGACCTCTGCACTCTGGTTCTACAATGCTGTTAATATTTATTCTGTATCCATCAGGGATCTGTCTTGCCATTATTTGCAAAATCTTGCAAGTAAATATATCCTTCTCTAGCATCATGCTCATTTTTGTGGAAATGGTTATGTTTATTTATTACAATACCAAGTTATGTATAAATTTTCAATAAAAGCTGGATCTTTCTTATCATAGCTGGGCTGGGCTGCTTTTTTATACATTTCAAATCCAGGTATTTCTCTAGGACATTACGGTGTGAAATTGTCAGCCCAAAACACAAAAAACACTCCCCGCCCATGTTTTTCAGTTTGAGAAATTGGAACTGAACTAATTGGGAGAGCATTAATCTCTTTTTTGTTTCTAATCATTATATATGACTTATTTATTGTTTAATATTTAGAATTATTTTACAAATGTGTTACACAAAGATTGGGCGCTCATCTGTCCCTGTAAGTTTATGTAAATTACAATAATTTGTTAATTTGTTCAGCTACAATAATTTGCTTTTATTCATTGAAAATAAATACAGCTGAATTCTGTGAAGCAAACTGCTGAGAAATTGCTGATGTGCTATATGTGTATCCAAAATTTTAGGGTTTTTTTTTAAATCAACATATTCCACATATCCCTATCAACAAATAAACTGTATTGAGCACAGGGCTTTCTTCCAGATAAATGTGTATAGCCATCAGCCTAAGCTAGTTCTTATTTTTACAATTAAACCTGTCGCCCAGGATCTGGCATGGTATATTTTGCCCTGTTCAACAAGTCTGAAGGATATTTAAAAGCAGTGCCAAGACAAGTAATTCATTCTGAATGTGAGTTGAATTGATTTAACCAGAAATTGGATCAAATGAGTTTTACTCTGAAAAGATTTAAACTAAAGGATTGTTTTGCAGTGGGAAAACCCAGGAGCAGAAGTGGGTCTTACAAATGTGGATCTTGTTCTACTCATGTCTGGACACAGCTCAGATCTCTTTGCTGGTTGAGTTGATGTAAAAGTCACCAGAAAATTAGGGGGGAGAGTGAGAGGGGGAGAGAAGAGAGAGAGATTCATAATCCAGATCAGGGGTTTATACTGGAAGGGAAGGAGGAACAAAAAGCGTTGCAAGGAGAATCCCTGATATGTTACAGAATCCACATCGTGAATAATCCGGTTAAAATGATAACAAGTGCCAGTGTAAATAGGAGGGAACTGCGCCTTGTGCCTTTGGATGTATTCATAATGGGAATCGCTTTCTGCCGGACGTTCATATGCTAAATGAATTAAACCTCTTATCTTCGTCGATGACTGGATGAAATTCAGGACAGAATCTCTCTCACTCTCTTATCCCTTCTATCCTGCCTCTCTTCTTTTTCTCCTCCCCCTTTCTTAAATCTCCCCCACGCCATACGCGACCTCCTCCCGTATCTCTCTCGACTCCCCCTTCATTGCCTGTCGTGCCCCCACCCCCAACAAAGGCGACAAATTCCACCGCCTCGGTCTGCCTTTAAAAGCGGCGTTTAATTTGGGCCGAGGAGGAAGAGAGAGGCGGGCAAGCGTTGGGCCGCGCTACTCTTTGTTATTGGAAGCTCGCTTAATTCGCTTTGCGGGTTCCTGAGAGCCAGATTAGAATTTATTAATTTGCTGTTTAGCGTGTGTCTCCCTCCCCCTCCGCTGCCTCTCCCGCCCAGCGCCTCAACCAGGGGAGCTCCGCGCGGCTCCGGGCCCCCAGCGAAAGGCGACGGCGAGGCCAGCTCATTCGCCTCGTCTCCAGTGCCCCGCAATTCCTGCGGAAAACTCCCTTCTCCGGCACTAGCGGGGCTCGGACGCCTCTCTGCGACTGGAAAAGCGGGCAGCTTGAAGGGACGGGTTGCCGCCGCCTTCCCGCTGAGGAGGGCGGGGGAGCAGAGGAGAAGCGACTCCACTCCGGTGTAAATTGGTCGCGAACAGCCGATCGGACTGAGGCGACGCCACTCTTGGACTCGCTGCCCCAAAGTGGCACCGGCCAGGATGCCTCGTTCGGCTGCGCCATTGGCTGTGCGAGTTCTGTTTGGGGGAGAGTGGGGGGGGCGCTCTTCTCCCCCCCACACACCTCATCTCCCCGGGAGCGAAACCTCCTTCCCTCAAGGGAAGGGAAAGGGCGGGTGCAGAGGCGGGCGCTGTTGTCTTGCCGAGCCTTTCTCCCCCACCCCCGGCCTCGGCCGACGGGGCTGTGCGGACCAGAGCAGTTTCTCGCGTGGGGCGTTTGAATTTGAACACAGAGGTTTCGCCGGCAGACTTTCGAAACGAAACGGAGCTTGGGTCAAGGCAAAGGACAAGGCCGCGCCTCGAATGGGGAAACCGTCGGAAGAAAATGCGAGTGCGCCTTTAAAGGAGTCCAGGCATTTTGCTGCGACTTGACTGCCGAGTCCCAATGATGCTTTTTTCAAGAGTCAGTTGGACCTTGTTTTTCTTTGAAGACCTTTCGCTTCTCATCCAAGAAGCTTCTTCAGCTGAGAAGCCAAATGTCTTTAAAGAAAAAACAAAGTCCAGTTGCCTCTTGAAAAAGCACCTTTGAGACAACCACGACAGGGATGACTGAGAATCTCCATAGACATTTACTAGCTGGGTAACTTCACTGTCCGCCGCTTCTGGTCCCTGAAGGGCTTCCCTTCATTCAATGAACGGCGTTTAACTTCCCGTCCTTCGAGTAGCCTTACCCGAAAAAGTGAACGCCATGGATTTAGTTGAACTGCACGGGGAACCGTGCTATTAAATCGGACAGAAAATGTGGTGGGTGGTTTGTGTTTCTTTGCCTTCCTATTGCGGACTCAAACGACTCCACCAGCAGCAACCCTCCCTGTCCCCCAAAATAGAAAGGGGACTCTATCTCGCGAAGCTCCTCGTTCCGCTTTGAAGGGGATTATTTCCCTTTGTAATCCTCTCCCCATCCCCCTTCCCGGTAATTTCCGAGGGAAAAAACTTCTTTGTTTCGGCGTGTGTGTGTGAAACTTTCCTGGGGGGGAACGGGACGCCTTAGGTGTCCACACACACACGCGCGCGGCCTCCTTCCAGGCACCGCACCTGCACCCAAGCGCTTCTAACGACACAAAGACAGACGCAACCAGCGGGCGAACCAAAGGGACTGAGTTTGTGGAACGGCCACAGTCAAAGCGGGCTTATCTGGGAGGCGAGGCGATGGCGGAGGGAGAAGGAGCCGGCCAGGTTCTGTTCCTGGGCACTTGAGGCCCGAGGCAGCTTCCCCAGTTCGCCCGGACACTTCCTACTCTCGCAAAGGCCACTTCTTTCTCCTTCCACCCCCTTCTCCCCTCGGCCCATCATCATCAGCGCCTAGAGAAAAAGGAGGGCTGCCGGCCCTGCTGCGGCTTACCTTCCTTCCCTTTCCCGGGCCTGCCCAGCCAGAAGCCCCGAAGGCTGTCAGGACCGGGACTGGGAGCCCGCTGATTCCAAACTGCGGGCGGCCTTGTATGGAAGATGCCCTTCTCAAAGTGATCCTTCGAGGAGCGGGAAAGCCGCCTTGCTGGGAACCGGGGCTAGGCAAAGAGGCTGGAGGCCAATGTCCTCTCGGGGTGGGCTTCCTCCTCCAGGGGCTGCCACTTGGGCAGGGAGACACACATCCTCGGCGCCTTCCCGCACAGGCTCAACTTTTCCTGTGCCTGCTCTCTGGGTTCTCGCCTCCTTTCTGGCTCCGTTTGCTCGTGCCCCCCCTCCCTCTGCTGCCCTTAATCCAGAGGTTTTATGGGCTGAGTATTAAGGAAATTCGCCTGCAATTTGGGATTAGACAAATACTCTTATTACAGGGGGAGAAAACATTCACACATGGAAAGAGAGAGAGAGAGACAAAGCTTAGGGGTTTAGTGCTACTTGATACTCTGAGCTTTTCTCTAGGCTTGGCCGCCTCATTGGGAAGTCTGAGACTTCCAGCGGCTGCCAAAGTCCGGAGCAACGCTTCTCTGTTCCATCCACCTTTCCTCTCCATCCCAGTTCACCGCCACAAGAGAGGAAGGAGTTAGGCCAGCGACGAATAGGTAGCTATAAAGTGTTGCCGTGGACTATGACCTAATCCAGATCTCTAATCTCGGATGGGACTATAGCGGTGCAGGGGGCTATTCTGTTCTGAGGATGGAGCTGCAGAAGAAAAGGCCTGCCTTCTCAAAGCTCGGGTCCATCCCCCCCCCCCAAGAATAGTCTCCGAAATGGACAATGTCTCAAGCGCCTGAGGGCACTTAGCCCTGCTTAGACTTTGCAAGGTAGTAGTCCCAGAGGGACTCCCTTTGCCGCCCCATCTCTCTCTCTCTCTCTCTCTTTGTGAATGGGCTGCGGCGGCTTTGTTCCGTGGAGAAGTGCCCGTGTCGCTGACTTTTGTGGGCAATAGAAGCATCTTGTAAACCTCTTTTCTCCTCTTCTCCCTCTCCTTCCCTCTCTCTCCCCTCCGTTTGATTAAATGTCCCCTCAACGAAAAAAATGTAATTTGGCCGAGCTGGCGGTCGCTCCCTTTGAACATTAGCTCGCTTTCAGCTCCAACTTCAATTGGAAGGAGTTGATTTTGAGAGATCAACAAAAGAACCTCACCAAAGCCTTATTAAAGGTCCTAAGAAGATCTCCCGGATCCTTTGAGAAGCAGTTAAAGAAACAGTGTGCTTCCCTCCTACGTTGTTACCGTATTTCATTGGGGCTCCAAAGGAAAGTGTCTCTCCAGGAAAAAAAAAGAGAATTCCACTTTGATGGTGCGGCCACTAAGTCCTTTTCCGAAGTCCTTTTATTCATTCAGTTAGCTCGTTTAGCAACCAGTTGATTCAGAAAAATCGCGACGGTGATCTTCATTTTACTCTTTATGTGTTAAAAAGTTTTCCTTTTTGGTTAAAACTTTATATGCTTTTTTAAAAAAACATTATCTGTAGAGGATAAGTGTTTATTAATATTTATGAGTCTGATACCCTCAATATGGCATGCACTGTGTGTTGTACATGTGTGTCTGAGAGAGACAGAAAGGAGGGAGCAATTGTGTGTATGTATGTGTGCAGAGAAGTGATAAGCTGTTCAGTGGAGAAAACCATCCGAATCACAATCCTCTACATATTTTGCCTGGATTAGACCCCATTGAAGTCAGTGGGACCTCTTTATGGACACGTATACAAGTACTATATAAATCTTTCATGAAGGTTGGGGTAATGTTCACCAATAAAATAATGTTTTCTTTATTTCGTTGGAACTTACTGCACAAAAAAATTCATATTAGAGAAGAATGGTGCTTGATTAAATAGGTATTCACAAGAATGAGCAAACTTCTTAGAGAGACATATTCCGTTAGACATACTGGCATACACTATTTTAGCTGCAGGAGTATAACGAGGAAGGCAATGTTAGCTAGACAATGGCAAATATCTATATAAGATCAATAACAAAGGTTGGAAGATACCAGGTTCTTGTTCGTTTGCAGGATGTAAACCTTACGCAAAGTATCCGAGTTAGCCTACCTTTTTTCGTCTGAAAGAAAACAGGTGAATTGCTTGAAATGAACGCGTTAGGGATCTTTGTATTCGTATTCTAATTATAAAGATCATTTGGGAACTTTTCCCGTTCTCAAACCCCGTTCTTTGCCAGCCACTAAATGAAGATCTTTTTTAAAGTTCATTAAAAAAAAAAATGCGTGGCAGATAGAGCTTCTTTTCCCCTCCAACAAAAGGCTGGAATCTGTAAGCGCCTTCCTCAGTCCTATGTTACTCAAAAGGTAAGTCCCACTGAACTCCGTGTAGACAGGGTTACACTTACTTTAAAAGTAACTTTGCTTAAAGGAATTGGGCTTATAAACCAGGGAAGATAGACCTTGAAAGATCCAAGTATCCCAGATTAGATGGGGCAAACTTTCTTTTGTTGAGCCGTGGTTAAAGAGAAACGGCCCGCTATCCCTGTTTGGAGAAGAGGCCGCGATTTACGGCGAAGCGGCGACCCTTTGTGAATCGCCGAGGAGGAAGAGCGTCATCTACCACCACCGCTCGCAGACGAAGGATTACACCCCACGTGGTGGTCGCGCCGGGAAGAGCTGGCCCCGAGAGTGTTGTGGGGATGGGTGGGGTGGAAGAGCAGGATGAGGTGGAGGGGCCGGGGGGGCTTGGGTTTTCGCCGCGGCCCGGAGGCGCCCGGACGGGACGTGCGGAGTGCGTTTATACGACGCAGAAGGCGGAGGCAAGGCCGGCTTCCAAAGTCAGGCTGGGATTCAAGTGTGTGGGGGGGGGGGCGGGGGGGGGGGGGAAGATCCCTTGTCAGGCACGAGGACACCCCTCGCGTTTTTCTCCCGCAGGTCGGCGAGAAGCTGAGGGAGGGAAAGGAGCGGCGGTGGCGGCGTCTCGCTCGCTCGCGCCGGCGATTAAATAAAGCACTCCCGGCTTCTTCTGGCCGGCCGGCCGGCCTCCGGGACCTGCCAGCAGCAGGGGCGGAAAGGGTGTCCATCCTCCCAGGGGAGCTGCTGGAGCTGCCGCCGAGGCAAACTCCAGCTGCCTGCCTGCCTGCCTGCCCTGAGGGAGCTGCTGGGAAGAGTTGGCGGCTGAGGCTGCAGCGCGCGCGGCTGGGACTGGGGTGGAGTGGGGGATGGGGACGGGCCGAGGTCGCATTCATCCCGCGCTGCTATTGCCCGGGCGGCTGTCACTCAGCGGCAGAGAGCTTAGCGATTGGCGCCAGGCTTGGTTACGCATTTGCCTTGCGCTCACATACAAGGGTAGGGCAGTAGAAAGGTGATCAATCTTCATCAGGCTACATTTCCAATCACCTAAACAAGCGAGTGAGACAGCTACCGGGACAAGGTAAAAAAAAAAAAAAAGGGGGGGGGGCCGCTTGATTTATTTCACTTCCCCTTTGCAGGTGAGCTTTCCCTTCCTTTCCCGGGCCGTCCCGACATCGCACTCGAGCCGGGGAGCCCATCCCCGCTTCCTTCTCGCCCTCCGCCCCCGCCAGCTTGCTTCCCAGGTCAGCGGGAGCTTCAGGTCCGCACAAGGGATTTCTGCCAGCGAGACTTTGCGCTGCGAAGTATTCGAGAACGCTCAAGTTTTTCTTTCTTTTTTGGTTTCTTTTTTTTTTTCCTCCCCCCCCCTCCTCCTCCCTCCGCAGCGGCGCCTGAGCTGAAAAGGAGGCGGGGAGGGGGAAGTCGGAGGCGGAAAGCAGCCCGCACGAAAACTTTCCCTCCTAACTTCTCTTGTTCCTTCGCTTTGCAGCTCTGCCTGGAAAAAGGGGCCTTGGGGGTGCCGAGGGGTATTCCCGAGCCCTGTTCGCCTACCCGCCCGCTGCTTTCCTGCGCCTCACTTCTAAACGGGAAATGCTCGACAGGTAAGCAAGAGAGGAGCCGCCTGGCTTTCGGCAGCTGCCTTCTTTCTCCTCCGGCTCTTCCTTGCCAGGCTCGCAACGTGCGCGCCGTTTGATGCTCTCCTCCCCCCCCCCCCCCTGCGCGCCCTCTCCGCGCAATGGACGAGTTCGGTCGGAGGGGCCGGAATCCACGAGCCCCTCCTTCCTCGGGAGGAACAGAGCTGGACGCTTCCCGAGGGAAGAGCCCGAAGCTCTGGGGTCCTCTGCCCGTCCGTGCCCTCCCCACCCCACCCACCACTCCCCATGCACGCCAGAGCCGGCGTTCCGTCGTCGCTTTTCGGGCCCCTCGGTTACACGGAGGCACCGTGGAAGGCAGCCAGCCGCGGACCCCCCGAAAGAAGAAGTCGGGGTGGCTTTTTCTCCTGGCTCTGAAGGCGAATGGCTTTGCTTGGCTGGGTCTCTTTGCTTGGAGGCCCTCTTCCGGGCTGGTCCCTTTTCACCGATGGCCAGCTAACCTCGAACTACCTGGAGACACCTTGTTCTTTTCCTCTGTTTGGCACTTCTCCTGCATTTTCTCCCGCATTGAGCAACGGCCCGGGTATCGCCCAACACAACAATAATGGACGGCCAAGGAAGTAGGGAGGGCGGAAGAGTCCAACTTCGAGCACTGGTGGGAGTGGGCTTTTGAAGGGATCACGGGATGGGTCTGAAATCCAAGGAAAGAGGCTTGGAGTAGAATCTGCTTCTCCCTCGCTTGAGATTGTCTGGCCCCCTTGCCTCTCTCCCCAAGCAAGGAGACTCAGGCTGCAACCTTATGCTCAATCCCACGGGGACAACAAGTCCCCCTGAACTTGAATTTTGGAGATGCAAACTCAGCCCTTAACTTGCTTGGCCTGGTTGCCTTTTTGCCCAGGTCTACCTGGGGCTTTGTTGACTTTTTTTGTTCAAAATGCCAGCAGGATTTAATGAGTGACTTCCTAGGCCAACCACCACAGTTTTAACTATTCTTAAAACCTTTGCGCCTAAAGAAAAGGCTGCTTGATAGGAGTAAATGTGGAAGGAATTTTTAAGGAATAAATGAAGACATCTAAGTGTTCAGAGAGATACAAGCTCCTTTGAAAGTAAATTTGCAGAGAAGTATGGAGAAAGGCTCCAAAAAAAAACAAACCCCAACAACTTTCCCCCTTCCTTGGAGCACAAGGCCCAATCTGAATAATGTCTCCTGACAAAGAAATCCCCCCTGGTCTTAAAAAGCAATGGTGTCAAGTAAGTATACCTGTGCTTCAGCAACCTTACTTATCCTATGCTGCTTAAGTAAACCAGATGGGCCGGTTTTGAACTCTTAATTGTGAGCACAGAGAGAGGGAGGGAGAGAGAGGTTTAAAAAAAAAAAAAACTCACCTCACAAATCCAGGCAGAACTCTAAATGAAATCTCAACTTGGAGAGAGCTGCAACAGGTTAGCCAGTTCTGGGAATATGGGTTGTTTTTTATGAATTTGGAATATGTTAACTTAATAGCCTAGGATCAATTGATTAAGACCCACTTTGCATCCCTTCCCCCCCCCCCTTCTTATTCATTCTTGGTGTGAACCTTTCTGTGTGAAAATGCATACCGCATTGCATTGGTCTGGTCGCAGCCAGGCCTGCTATCTATATAAAGTTTTTGGCCATTGATTAATTGAGATTAATTTTGCCACCAACTGTGCTTTCTGGATGTGGGTTTTTATGTATCTGCTGGTCTGATGTTTGTTCTATTCGGGCATTTATTTTATTGAAACTTTTCTTGAAAAATAAAAACTTCTAGATCAGAACATGGGAATTTAACCTAAAAATTATTTTCTGTTTGGGAATGTTTGCCCACCAAGAGTCCCAAATCTGTTCTGTAACTCTTGGAAGTAAATCTTATGGAGGAGTTTTTTAAAAGCTTGAAAGTTTATACACTTCGGTGGCAAGTAAATGCACCAGGTTCTTTACCGGGCACTTTTATTTGGATGTCAGGATCATTAGTTTATTTTGGTTTGATTTCTAAATGTGCCTGTCCGAGAGTGCATCTTCACTCTCTTTTTTCCCCCTATACTCCTAGAAATAAATTCTTCAGCATGTGAAGGAATTAAACTTTTAATGTCTCTGCCGCCCAGCTGCTGTTCCTCCCTGCCTGTTGTTGCAGGTCTATTAGAATGCGAATTTCAAAGCTGCCCTCCCCCTCTCTGCCAAAATTGTCTTTTTAGATCATTAACCATTTCTAATTAATGTGTCTGTTTCTGCTCTCTTTTCAATTAACTATAGTTCCCTCCTTTTGTTATCTCGTTTTGATTTCTAATCCAATTATCTTTTTTAAATAATTGCTTTATCGTTCTCATCATTGATATGGTACCCCCTCACAGCCCCTTGGCAATTGTATGGTAATGTGGCTGTAGATTTTTTTTTTTATAAAAAAAATCTGTTTCCTTGTCACCACCTTACTACTTCACTCTTTACCACTTTCCAGTTTTCCTTGGGGGAGTGGGAGGAATTATCCGCCATGTTCAGAGAGCTTCTGTGTTACGAAGAAACCTTTAAGACATAAAGAGAAGCCAAAATAGAAACAAGAAGCTTTATTGCACTTGATACAGAAATTAAGTTTTCTTAATAATATTAAGATCCACAATAACTACAAATAAAATTATTGAAACTTTTTTTTACTGATATGTACAAAAAGAACTCTTTTGTTGAATATTTAATTTTGCACTACCTTGGGAATTCCATAAAAATGTTTATATCATGCTATCAATTCACTATATGTTAATTTTGTTGTTTTTCTTCTAGAGTGCTGTGAAAAACCCTCCTTTCTGTTGCCTGGTTGGATGAATAGTAATATATATATACATATATATATAAATACACACTGTTTGAAAAACTGCTAAATAAACAAATAGATAATAGTGTGTGGATAAATTGGAAAAATATTTCCAGCTTTTAGCATGATGTCTTACCTCAAACAGCCCCCCTATGGCATGAATGGGCTGGGGCTAGCAGGACCGACCATGGATCTTCTACACCCTTCAGTGGGGTATCCAGGTGAGCGGCCCCTCCCCCATTCCACCCTCTCTTCTCCATTGAGTAATAGACACACTCAGGTCATTCCTCAAAGTTTGAAAAAAGAGAGAAAGGTGCCAATTCTTCTGTCTTGCCCTACAAATGACATGGAAAGCAAATAGGCAGTAAGGAGGAAATCTCCTTTCCTGCTCTTCCATTCTTGAAAACTTCACTAACATTTGAATTTGGCAATTAAGTGTTTCTTAACAATCTTTGAATGCTTTTCTTGAAAATAAGTCTAACTGTAAAAAATGGAGCGCGCTTTACTAAAACATTAATCTAAGTTTTCATAATGGAGGTGATTTCATATTCCTGATTTTTACCTTGTTTTGCTTTTACATTCAGGTAGATAACTAAATATACCAACGCGGGACAAGTATGTTTGTGGTTGTTTAAAAAAGAACAGATCCAAGGTAGTGAGGCCCTTTGATAAAAGGATCTTTAAAAGAAAGTGAGACTCCTGTGAGGGTTGATTTTGCAAAGTATGGTTGTAAGCGAAGACCCAGAGTAAAGAAAGTGACTCTCAGAAGGAATGAAAGCAGATGGGGGGCTGCCCCAGTTTCAAAATTCCTTACTCAAAAACTTGTCCTGAAGGAAAGGTGTTACAATTGAGAGGGTCTATAGCCAATTCACATCCTCCCACTTCCATTACCTCTGCGGCCAAGAAATCGGCACAGCCAAGAAATCGGCACAGGTTTTGCAACCGCAGTATAGTCTGGTGACAAATCAGGTTAGTGCTAACTAATTCAAGGGAATGCTTCACATCCCTATGATTGTGAAAGGCATAAAGTGCCAATATCCTGACTTGGGAAGCGAGGAGCTGGCTAGATAGATCAGGTACTGGTTTCACTAGAATTTATTCCCGTCTGCAGCGTTGTAACCTGATCCTAAAGGCCAGTTAAATTAAGTACGCTTACAATTGCAGCCTTGCTTGGACGTACTACAGGCTTCTGTGGAATTTTTCTCCGAGTTAAGGTTTTTCGATATGGGCATAAACCAGATATTGAAACGTCTAGTGTTAATCTGGCGAGCCAGCCCCTTTGAGCTGTTGTCTCAGGTCCGAGGCAGCTCCAAAGTCCTGTTTTGCGAAAGGCCCAGCTGCCTGCCAGCCAGCCTGCCTTCTTTCGCAAAGTTGAATTGAGGCCGCAGCTTCCTTTTCTCTTTTCTACCATTTTCGGTGATTCTTATTTATAGGCTAGAAACATAATCGGGTGGGCGGTGGGTTTGGTTTTTGTTTATTTTATTTTTTTTGCTCCTGGCTCGGCGAGGGCCACATTCCCCACCTCAGGTTCCCTCGTGGGATCGGCCGGCCCGTTTTATAGAAATCTGTGGGGCAACTGGGTCTCTCCGCGGCTGGCGAGCAGCCTGCGTCAAGGGATTGGTGGGCGTGGGAACAAGCGGGCCTGGTCGTCTCGCCTCCCCCTCCCGAATCGGGGCAGCGGGGAGGGGAAGAGAGCGAGAGCGAGCGAGCGAGCGAGGGAGAAAACAGGTCTGATTGCCTCTTATCTTTCTGTCTTCTTTCTTTCCTGCCTGCCTGCCTGCCTTGCCTTGCGTTGTGTGGTTTCGGGACCCTTGAAGCCACCCCGCGGAAGCAGCGGCGAGAACGTACCACCTTCACCCGATCGCAGCTGGACGTGTTGGAAGCGCTTTTTGCAAAAACCCGCTACCCAGATATATTCATGCGAGAAGAAGTTGCTCTGAAAATCAACTTGCCGGAATCCAGAGTCCAGGTCTGGAGGCTTTGAAAAAGTGTTTCTGGGGCTGGGGAGAGGCACTGCCTGCGGGAAGGGGGTCGGTGGGGCACGCCAGTTGGCTGGGTTCGCCTACCGCTTGTTCCAAACTCAAGGAGTGATGTGGACGATTCCTTTTATTTTAAAGATTCTTCTGCTTCGGGGTCCATTCTGTTTATTCTCTGTCTGGTCAGGGCCATTCTGACTTTCAGTCTAGGCACAGCTCTTTCGCTTTAGGACTGGTATTTATTGGGGTAAATTCTTCTTCTTCGCTCAGCCGGAAGAGTCATTGTGGAAGGATCGACAGGCTGGAATGGCAGAAGGGCACAGTTGAAGATCCTTTTTCGGTTTATTGAATCTGGCAACTCCCCTTAGCTCCCTTATCACTTCAGAGGAATCGATACATTACAGATACTTATTTTCTCCTCTTCTCCAATCAATGTCAAGACAACATCCCAGTCATAAACACATGTCAATTGATACACTCCAGCACAAGTTAGTTTTTGCTAATTTCCATGGCAATCAACAGGATTTCCCCACCACATCTCGAGGTTGTCTACATGAAACTTAGGATAATGCACAAATAGTGGAAGGAAGGTTAATTTATTCCTCTTTAATTCTTTTATGTGTAAGATTAAGACTACATAAGCATTTTAAGACTGCCTAAGCAACTTTAAAATAATTTGACACCCTAATCCTTCATGCACTTATCACATTATCCACATTTGTTTATTTACTGAGACTTATTCAAAAATATTTTGGTTAAAATGCCACATTTCTTAAAAGTGAAATCAAATTGATTTCATCGATTTAAAAGCTGTTTCTTTTTGTAGTGTAGGAGTTATATTGAAAGTTCCTGATGGATCTCCAATCCTCTGATTGGTAATTTAATTAGGAGCTATAAAGTGAATAAACTTGTGATTAAGATTTGCAGCCTTACCCTTGCTCCTTTATGTGAGGCTTTTTAAATTTGTCTCCTCTTCTTTCCCCTGCCCCCAGCAGCAATTCATTCTTTTCTAGTAGAATTGAATCTCAGTTGTTGATTTGAAACTCAAATCTGGGCAGGAGGATAGGCACCAAACTATCTCTTTAGAATGTAAATAAGTGTATAATTAAAGTACAATCACACCTTTGCTATGCAAGCTGTTTGTTTGCTCTATTTCTCACTGAGGGCAATTTGAAACCATGAAATGAAAGCATTTAAGGGGAGGAGAAAGAACTGAAATTGCAAGTAAATCATATGATGATTTCAATATGTGTATGTATGGTTGGATCAAATAAAGGAGGACATATTTCACATGCAACCATCACACATCCCAGCAATGTGTGATGAAAAGAGATGTATAGAGAACATTTACAAAATCTGAAGTAGCCTTAAGATCATAAGCAATTTGTTGGGAAATGATTGATTATTTTGCCAAATAACACTTTCCATTTTCAATCATTTTTAAGTATTGCTATTAATTACTCTGGAATGTTGTGCTTTTGAAAGTTGTGAAAGATTGCAGACATTATGTATTTAACTTTTTTTTTAACGGGAGCTGCAGTTTGTGGGATGCCTGTGCAGTAGAAGAATGGAATTACTAGATGCTTGGATTCTGGACTAAATATTTAAGGAATTGGATTGATTCAGTGAACTCCCATTTACCTGTTGGCTAGTCTGCTTTTGGGTGGGAGAAGTCCCTAGTGAGGAAGGCTGTAAAAATATTATATGAATTTGAGTTACATATAATCTGAATGAAGAGAGATGGGTGCCCTATTTTGAGGTTATATAAAAAAGGGTTGAATGTGCAAGTGCTGAATGTAACAGTAACCTTTGCTATAGTTGTTGCACTAGTGGCAGCATTAAACATATACTATGCAAGTGTTGTTCATTGTAACTCTGCCTCAGAATCTGTAGTGGGTCCTTCTTTGAAGAAATAGATATAAAATACTCTGTTATAGTTAAATGCAATGGAATACTAACAGAGGTACATAAAACTCTGGTTGCTGTACTCCATCAACAATATGGTTGTTAACATGTATTGCAACATGGCTTTTAAATTAATGAGAACTCTTTCAGGAAGTAAAATAGACTAGTAGAGAAGACAGCTGAATCTTTACCTTAGATGAACAATTCACTTTGCCCACCCTTTCTGACTGCTAATTTACACCTTTCACCTATCTTTTCCATAAACTAGTTTTAACTGTTGACTATTAGGAAGTTGGAGGTCTGATTCATGAATTTTGTTTATTTGGAATAGTATAGCAGGTGTGACAAGAAGAAGTGTGGTTGAATTGACAAGGGATATCAACTCCATTCCCTTGGAAGTGGATGTAGCTGTTGATTGGTTTGGTGCACCTTGCAGTATAAAATGTTAATGAACAAAGAGAATAAATTAATGATATTAAGAATCAAAATTCTGTTGAATGCAAGGGATGTTACTCCTTAGAGCTGAATGCTACAGGTGAATGGCTTGAACATAACAGAAAGTAGTCTGGAAAATAGGTAAAATAGTACACAAGTGGTTGGTGAGGATCCTGAGCACCCTAATCTCTCCTCTGGTATAAATGCACCTTCTATTTTCTAAGGCAAGGCATCTTAAAATATTAACATTAATTGATAGAGGACAGGCAAGGAACATTATAGTTTACTTTGGGCAAAATTAAGCTGGCTACAGTGTTGGAAGCAATGGGTCTGAGATCTTGGTGACCAATAGTTTCCTGTCTGTGCAGCCTTGGGAAGATAATAGTGTGTAAATTTTGTCCTGCTTGGATTCTTATACCAAGGAATCAACTAATATCTAATCTTAGCTTTCTCCCATATGCACTTTCTATATACATAGATCCAGAGAAGAAAAACGAATGAGGAATGCTGACTGAGGAATCCCTTCCACCCTGCCCTCAATCCTCCCACTGCTAAACAGTACTAATAGCAAAAGGGACACTAGGGCCTGAGAATTAAAGATTCCGATACATTTAGAGTTTGATGCTGAAAATGAATATAGAAGCCTCTCTTCAAGATGGGGTTATTGAGTTACTGGGTTACCCTGATTTATGAGGAACTCTTGATAAAGTTTTGGAAATTGGCAACTACAGTGGAGATATAGCCAGCAGAGTTGATGATGGCAGTGGCCAGAGAGAGATGGACATCCTGCCAACTGGCAATGAGTGTCATCCTTTTTTCTAGGATACAACTGCCTGCATCAGGGATGCTCCTTGGTCACTTGGCTTCTCTTCTGCTGGACCCATCCAATGAATATGCTCTTGGGGGTCCTACCTGAAGGCAATGGCTATAGGTATTTGGGATGCGCTAAGCCAAGCTTGGTGGCTTTGCCTCCTGACTAGGAGGGAGGACAGGCAGGATCGGAGAAGGGGCTAGAATGAGAGAGCGAGACTAAAAGCTCTCTTTTTCGATCTAGAGTCCCCGAGTAGTCCAGATGTGTACGGCGCTGAGGGCGAACGTTAGAGGAATCCAAGGAAAGGCGGGATGCAGGAGAAGGGCTCGAAGTGGCAAGAGAGTTGCTCGTAGATCGGACTGTGGGGCGGAGCAGGGGAGGTCAGTCTGGGCCTGCTTCCTCCCTCCAGGTCCCCTCTGAGAGAACAGGGTCTCACGGAGCGCTGCCTTTGCCTCTCTCCGCAGGTCTGGTTCAAGAACCGTCGCGCCAAGTGCAGACAGCAGCAACAGAGCGGCAGCGGCGCCAAGAGCCGGCCGGCCAAGAAGAAAGCTTCTCCAGCGCGAGAGAGCTCCGGCTCCGAGAGCAGCGGGCAGTTCACGCCACCCGCCGTCTCCAGCTCGGCTTCCTCTTCTTCGTCCAGCTCCAATTCTTCGGGCCCGGGCCCAGCGGCCTTGAGCAACCCGGCGGGGGCGGGGGGCGCAGCGTCCGGGTCGGCTTCGTCGGCTGCCTCGCTGAGTAGCGTGCCGTCGGCCGTCTCGGCCTCGTCCATCTGGAGCCCCGCGTCCATCTCGCCCAGCGCTGGGCCGGAGCCCTTGACGTCCAGCGGGGCCTCCTGCATGCAGCGTTCCGTCTCCGGCGCTTCGTCCGCCTCTTACGCGATGTCGTACGGCCAAGGCGGCGGCTACGGTCAAAGCTATCCGGCGCCGCCACCCCCGCCGCACTCCTCGTCTTACTTCAGCGGGGTAGACTGCGGGTCCTACCTGCCCATGCACGCGCCCCCGCACGCCCACCAGCTCAGCCCGATGGCGCCCTCGTCCCTCGCGGGCGCCCATCCCCACACCCACCACCCGCTCGGCCAGAGCTCCAGCCACCACCACCACCACCACCATCACCACCACCACCAGCCTGGCTATGGCGGGCCCGGGCTGGCCTTCAACTCCTCCGACTGCCTGGACTACAAAGAGCCGGCCCCGACCGCCTCCTCCTCCTGGAAGCTGAACTTCAACTCCCCGGACTGCCTCGACTACAAAGACCAGGCCTCCTGGCGCTTCCAAGTCCTGTGAGGGTTGCCTCGGCACCCGCCAAGCCTCCCCCGTCTCGTAAGCGCCCACTTTCTTCTCGGTTCCTCGGGACCGGCCTCTTTTCCGTCTTGCAAACGCGCCTCGGCTCGGCCTCGTCGGTCTTTGCTCTTCCGCGTGTTTGACCGCGTGTTGGTGAAAGCAGCCTTTGAATTCATTTCCAGAAAGGAGCAACCCGTTTGAATAGCCAGCCCCTTTCCCCGCCACCGAATCTGGCCTGAAGGCTGCTGGGCCAGACCTGGTTTGCCCTTCCTGGACGTGCTGCCGCCTCCTGCCCCGCTGAGTTGACTCCTGATGTGTGTTATTTATTCGCTCCCTGGGATTATGTTCAGGATGGTAAATTTTTTGTTTTGTTTTGTGTTTGAAGCAGAAGAGGACTTGAACTCGAGATTCATCCTCCTCCTTCCAACCAGTCCTTTTGCCCAGCTTTTGTGACGCCCGCCCGCCCGCTCGCTCGTGTGCATGGAAAGACAGGACGCGCCTTTTGCTTTCTGGCCGACAGCAGACTTCGTGTATAGATCTTCACACCGCCCTCCCCCATCCCATTCGAGGACCCCCGCACACACACACACACACACACCGCCTTCTTCCCTCTGTAGGTTTATATTGCAAAAAAAAAAAAAAAAGCAAAAAAAAAAAAAGCGGTAGGAATGTACATACAGGGTTTAACGAGATCTATCCCAAAGACCCTTTTAATTTGCGGGGCTGAAGGCGAACGCTGGAGGCTCTGCAGGTCGGAAGTAGCAGGAAGGCCAACCCCTTCTCCCTTAGCCTTTGGTCTTCCTTTAACCCCTTTGGAAGGGGGGAGGGGGAAAGCGATTCCCCGTCGGAGTTGGGGCGACGTGCTCGGGAGAGGGGCAGCGGAAGGCGTGCTCTGCGAATGGAAGGGGCGGTAGCGGCATAGCATCCCAGGTTCGCCAGCACAGCTTCGGCTGGACCCGTCTCAACACCTGGCCGCGGGTCTCCGGACAGGTTTTTGGCCACCTTGGCTCTTGGGGAGGGAAAGGGAAGACAGAGAGAGAGATGTAAAGTTGATAATTTACTCCGTTAATCCAACAGTCACCTGTTGCCATGTAAGGCAAACCCTACCCTTTATCTACATATCCCGATAATAAAATTCAAACTGACAAAAGCCCCTGTCTCTGTTATCCTTCCTGGGAAGAGAGGGCAAGGAAGAGGCGGGAACGGCCTTCCCTTTGGCTGAGCGTCCCTGCTGGCCTTGGCTTGAGCAAGAAAGGGGGCAGATCGCTGTTCCTTCCAAGAGCGTCGGCGAAGGGAGAGTTGGCTCGCTGCACTGAATCTCTCTGAGCTGCTTTTTAATGTCTGTAATTGGATTGGCGTCCAACCAAAACTTTGATGGGTCACATGCGCAGGGAAAACGGTGTGATCGGCCACCTCTCCTGGCTCTTTCTGCCAAAGCGGAAAAAGTTAAATCAGCGCGAACCTTCCTCGGAGACCGGAGAATAAAGCCCCCCCCCTCCCTCCCCGTAGTTGGAAAGAAACGTTTCCATCTTAATTGCTTCCAACCGCTCCCTCTCTCCGTCACAGGACAAACGGACCGGACCGAAAGATACAAGAGCGGCGCTGGCCGTGACTTTCTGTAAACCCTCTCGCGCGCGCAATTGTCTTGGCTCCTTTCCTTCATCTGGTCACTTGGCAAGAGTTTGTGGGAAGTGAATATTTATGAAACGTGAGGATTGTTGTAACCCTGTCACTCTAGGCTGAACATAAATGTCAAGAGCAAAAGTGGAATCTATTAGCTAGTGAAACCGAATGATTAGAAATACCTTCTGCTATGATATCGAAGAAAATTCAAAGGATGTTTGGGATTTGGTAAGCAGCGAGGACGGGTCACTATTAATTCTACTACCATTTCTGTGCTCACCATAGTAAGACTGCAAATCATTTCCACTGACGTATGCAATGACTTTTTGGATTCACACTACGGAAATCCAAAAGGTCTTTAACCAGGGTCGCCCTTTTCATGTGGTAAACCCCACTAGAATCAATCTATAACCCCAGCCTAAATTGTTTAAAATTTGAGTTTAAGATTCAACTGCTGAAAAAAGAAAACAAGAGACTTAGTTGCATTTTTAAATTAAAGATCTATCTTTGTGTTGAATGTACCTAAAATAACGGAAAACACATACTTTTTTTCTTCCTAAAAAAGCAGAGTTGCCTAAAACTATCAGATGTAAAACAAAAGAGAATGGAAGTAGGAGTTAAAATACAACAGTGTCTTATCAGGAAGCGAAAAGTTTTGCTAATACTCCAAGCCAGAATAATACAAGACTTCCCTTCTTTTTGAAAACTTTTGAGTTTCATTTTATTTTAATTCTAAGAAAGAAAGAGAAGTTTTTTTTTACTTGGGTTAGATTCAGATGAAACTAGTTCTAGGATCTAAGTTAAATCAGCATCTATATTAATGCTAATTTTTTTTTTTTGCTCTCATCAGTGAGACAACTGTTCTTATCAGTGCAATATGTATCAGTATTCTAGAGTTGTTCCATTTTCCCCACTCCTGAAACAGACTGAAAATTTGGGACAAATTTTTATTTTCAACAAGTGATTATTTTATTCTCAATTGTTATTTTTATTATAATTTTTGTAATTACACGAATTTTTCGGTTTGGGAAGCTAAGATGATTACTTATATAAACGGTGGTTGGGGAAAGGGAGGCTGGAAACAATATTTCACACTCTCCTGGCAGGGGTTTGTTTTCACGGGGGAGGGGGGGAGGGAGAGAGAGAGAGAGAGAGAGAAGAGGCCCTGTTACCGGAAGCGGAAGATGCGCCCTTCTGAACTGGTCTTTAAGCAGCGCCTTTCCCATGTTACGACGGATCCCCTCTGACCAGGAATCCCCGGCGGCTTTCCAGAGGGGAGTCAGCTTAAACCCCCAACGTTTTTGATTTCTTTGGTATGGAAGAAGTGTGAAATCCAAAACGCGGAGAGCCGCAGCAGCCGCAGCAGCCGCCCAGCGCTGGCAAATTCACACCCTTGCACCCCAAGCCCTCCTCGACGTGCAGCGTGGCCAATGCGGCCACCAGATTTACGCCGCCTCCCCGCACCCACCTCCGCCGTCGCTTATCAGGGAGAGAGGACGCAACTGGGAATGGGGGCTTAGTTCAAAGGCTCCTGGTGAAGCCAGGGGCCCCCCGGAAAGAGACCGCCTCCTTTCCTGCGAACGGCTTTCCTTAGCCAGGATAGCGGGACAGAAAGCTGGGTGGTTGTGGGTGTTAGGAAATGACGGGAGGGCGCAGTTGCCAGGGGAACACGGTGCATTCCCTGTCGCCAGGCTTCTGCCGGGATCCAGGGCAGGCCCAGTAGGGAGAACCCGATAAGGGGATTCCGCGCCTGGCTAGACCAAAGGCGGCCTCTGTAACTTGATAACAGAGAGCCGGAAAGGGCATCTTAGGCCCCACTGCAGTAGCAGGTGCTGGGACCTTTTCCTCTCTAGGAAATGTGAGCAGACCTTGGAGCATGGGCAGAGCGCTAATTCCCAACATGCCCCCGTCTTTCACCCGGATTAAAGGGGAAAGGTGGGCTTCCAAGTGGCCCGCTCTGACTTCCCGGGCCTCTGATTTAGGCGTTTTAAACTCTGCAGGACTTTGCACCTTGGACCCTGCCTTTCTCCTCCGCCCCAAGCGTCTTGGAGGGAGGGGTGGTGGGCAAACGGTTGCAGAAGGGCAGACACGTCAGTGTAATTAGGATACTCGTTTAGCGTGGTTGGCACTATTCCTCGGAGAGCAGCTGGGCTGAATGATGCCTTCTCCGATCTCATTTTCCGATCTTGCATTTTCCTGCACACTGCGGGAGGGAGGGGGGAAGCCACGGGACTTTCGGGAATGGAGCCCGGATGTGCCTAATCCCACCGCTGTGTAGGGTTTTGCAGTATTTCGGAAGACTTCACCCCTTATATGCCCGGCCTTTGTAAAATAACCTAATTGTTTTAAAATCGCACTTCTCTGATATTTTTAATGGGACCAAATGAAAGTTCTGCTGTATTAAGTACGTAACGAGCGAAACGCTTTTCCAGAAGGCTGCCGGAGCTCCGGATTTCTTCCTTCGAACCTTTCCCCTCCTTCTCAAGCGAAGGCAGCTGCTGTGAGCCATTGGCTGAAACTAGTTGTCTGAACCGATCCAGCTCCGAGTCTTTACCCTGCCTCACGAGGGGCTGCTGCCTCTTAGGCACTGTGCTCAGATAGGGGTTTACTGGATCGTTGACTCCATATGAAAGAAGGGGGAAGGGAGAGTTTGGATCGGTTCCCTGCCCTCCCCCCCAGCCAAGCCTTCCCGCCTTTTCTCTTACTGGAGAAGGGGCTGCGAGAGGAGTTGTTTAGCTGGCTCAGGTAGGATTAAGCCACCAGACTGACTGGGGAAGCAGCGGTGCTCAAGCGCCGGCATCTTACCGCGGTATAAAGTCCAGGCTGGCAGGGTAGGGTGGGACGGGACGGGACGGTGGGCGAGAGAGGAACGCAGTCCCTCGCGCTTCAAGGGCTGAGGGGAGAACGCGTGTCCGCCAGCGGCGGCGTGGTGAGGCTCTGGGCGCGCCAAAGAGAACGGCCGTCGAGAGAAAAGTTTTACGGGCAGCTGCCTCCTTTTACTTCCAGCAGCGGGTTCAAAGGCGTTTTCTCGGCTGCCGCGCGAATCGGCAGAGATTGTTCCTTGCAGCGCTCCAGGCCACCGCGACTCCTTTTAGACCTGTAATCACGCTCTTTAGGAGGGAAGCCGCCATTCGGGCATCCGGACGGCCCTTTTCCCCCACCCCGCTACTGCGGGGCGGACGATTCTGGTGCCTCGCTCGGGTAGGTGTTGCAAGAAACCGGCAGGAGCGCGCGAAGAGCCGGGCGAACCCGAACCACTTTCCCCACACCTGCAACGTAATTAAAGTTCTCCCGGGAGCAGCCCTCTTCCCCCTCACCCCTGCGGGTCACGTGGGAGCGGGCGGGGAGTCACGAGAGGTGGGCGTTCTAGAGAGCAGGCCTCGGGCGGGCCAAAAGGGCTTTTCTTCTCGCCAGCGAGATGCCCTCCGAAGGGAGGCGCGAGTGAGCGCTGTGGTGCAGCTGCACCGCGCGCTTCCTCACGCTCTCTTCCCGCCAACTCCGCCCGTCCAGTGCCAAGAGTTGCGGCACACAACCTAGTGGAAATCGCCGCCGCCAGCGTGCTGCCACCGCCGGCGAGGCAAGGGCGTTCGACGCTCCTCCAGCGCGCCTGTGATTGGAAACCCGAGTGGTTTTTCATCGGGCGCCTGGCTGAGATGCGCGGCTTTCTCTTTTCTTCCAGCGCTTCTCCGCGGCAGTGAGAAGTAGCTGGGCAGCGGGCGATTCAGAAGAACGGGAAATTGCGTTCTTGCGGAAGCGGTTTATCCGGGCTCAACCCCACGAAATTTACGTCCCTCAACTCCGTCTTTCCCTCGTTAGTTGCTGCGTATCTTTGCCCACGTTCCCTTACTTGAGGGTGTCTGGTTCGTGCTGGCCGAGAATAGTAGCAAATGGCTAAGAGTGCAGGTCCGAATGCTTCCAAACTTTCGCGTCATAAAACTTTCGAAAACGTTGCATGGGCAAATATATTAAGCACGTTTCCCTACCAAAGCATTACCAACCTGTATTAATTACCCATTGGCATTATCTATTGCGAATGTAGTAAACTAAGACAAGCTGTAGGACAAATGCGCCAGTGAGATGGAAGCAACATTTCAGCCATCAAAGTTTCTTCTGCCAGTCTGTCATTTTCTTAATATTGAGAAATTTGCCTAAATTCAAGAGGCCAAGCAACTACTCTACAGACCTCTTGCAATTTTCTGTGGGTGCGAATGTGTGCAACTTCAAGTAACTTGAAGCAAGTCTTGCTACAGCTGTAGGTTTTCTGTGTTCAAATTTGAACCAGGATCGAGTGGCTCTTGTGAATCCAGTCTCTGAGTTATATTACTGTATGTGAAAGAGGCCAAGGCTACTGTAACCAAAAACTTAAGTAAGACCCATCTCTAAACAGATTTGTTAAAGAAAATCTTCTGAAGTGGCACTTCCACAATTGGTTAATGTGAGGGGGAAAGAAATCTCAAATGACTATTTTACTTGCTTTAGAGCAAACTGGAATTAAATTAAGTTTTTCTGGATCCAGTTGAAATTACTTCCAATAAACATATGGATGTATTCTTATGACCACGTGTACTCAAATAGCAATTTGGTTGGTTTTCACTTCAGGATGTCCAGAGGTCCCAGAAAAATCAGGGTACATAAACCATGCTTGGCTAAGTTCTTGCACTAACACAATCACTACTTGGGATTGAAAAATAGTTTATATCTACCCATGCATATGGATATAGGCATTCTAACATGAAAATATAAAATTAATGTCTCCAAAATAAAGTGAAATAAGGACCTAAATCCAATGGCTACATTTTAAAAGGAAGAATCTATTTAAGATCTTAGATCAAAATATTCTTTAAAAAGTTAAAATATTAATTTAAGAATGCAAACCTCGGGCTAACTATGCTACTGATAAATTACAGATTTTCTTTCACAGCTTCCTTTAATTTTCTCTTTTTCAAAGTGAACATGTTTTTCTCATTTTCATGTCAATATTTTCAGTTTGTTTTTTTTTGTCCAGTTGCTTGGTTTGTGCTCTATGTCTATGACAATGTCCAATTCTGATTAGGCAGGAATCAAGATGGTTGTGTGCCAAATCTGTGGTGAACAAACCAATCCAGTTTGGTAAGGATGTGAGGCTAACATCATGATGAAACTGACTTTTCTTAAGAGTAAATTGTTTCCTAGATTTAAAAGAAAATATTATTTAATGTGGCATGTTCCTTAAAAGTCATTATTTACTCAGCATTCCCCATGGTCCCAGTTTGTCAGATGAAAATTATTTATACCCTACATTTAGAATTTGGAAGTTGGTTCTCTTGAACTCAGTGGGGCTGTGTAGTGAATAGAAAGGTATTTGTTATGGGTCAAGGGAGTTGAGATGTCTCTCCTCACCTTTCCAAAGAGGTGAAGTTTCCACTTCTACTAGATGCGTCCACTGTACCAGTTCAGATTCACCAACATTTGCATTGCTGAAGCCATCCCTCTACTTCAGACCTCAAGTGATCTTCCTGCACTGATCTCAGAGTAAACTCATTTAAGGATTCAAAGAAAGGGTGTACCAAAACGCAACTGTGAGTGCATGGTGTTCACCTTCAGGGCACAAGAGTCTGAGCATCATGTGGCAAGGCACTACAATAACAATAATAGCCATGTTGAAATGTCC
Source organism: Hydrophis major (assembly GCA_033807585.1). Taxonomy (NCBI): domain Eukaryota; kingdom Metazoa; phylum Chordata; class Lepidosauria; order Squamata; family Elapidae; genus Hydrophis; species Hydrophis major. The sequence continues at coordinate 231,706,592 of CM066328.1, forward strand.
ACTTAGACTAATTTCCAGAACATCTGTGGACTCCTGTCAGGTACAGAAGGAACCTGAAAACCTTCAATTTTATGAGCTTTCAAGGATCCTCTAATTGAGAAGGGAGCATTGCTGAATCCCAGCACACTGGTTATACTGCAGAATCATCAGCTTCCTGCCTCTCCCATAATTGGAGATCACACTGATTTGCCAGGCCTTGTGCTCTTCTCCAGCCACCTTCCTTTTTTTTTTTTTTTGCCACTCTCCCATATACATTTTTTTCTACTAGGAAGGGGATGACATCACTCCACCATTTGCCTGGCTACTGTGGCAGGAGTGAGCAGGCAGTCATGCATTTCCTTGTTTGTCCAGCAAAAAAAGCTTAATGCTGGCGATTTATCTAGATGGGAAGAAGAATCTCAGCCTAAGAACGTCCATGCATGGTCAAAAACCTTTAGCAAGTTGACTACTGGCTGCAACCCTAGGAAGAAGTGGAAAGCCGGTGACAAAAGTGTAACCCTCTCCGGGTCTATGCAACAGAAAGTCCTGTATTGAGCCTTATTCTCCCGGACGAAAATCGTTATAAAGAAGAGTTCGCCTGCCTAAGGCTCACTGCGGGCGAAAATAATAATTGGGTATATACACCAACGATTAGGCTAAAGTGTACGAAGTCAGCCCTGTGGCTAGTTGCCAATTCATTGGGCTCTAGAAACCCAGCAGTTGGATAGAACGAATTACGTCGTGCCAACGTTCACCGTTTTCCGATCGTAAGAGTGTCAACAGATGATCAAAAGAAAGCGCATCTATGAAATACGTTCGGTTGCTAATTTGAATGGACGTTGCCAACAGCAGAGTTCGGAACGATCACGCCCTCTGAAATACCTTTCCGATTAGTACCCAGTACTCTGACTAGTCCTATTGAGCCGCTTTCAGAGAGTTTACTTTGCAGCCCTTCCATCCCCAAATGCTTGGGACTGGATCCGAAATTTTTCTCGTGTAAAACAGGGCTTCTCCTTTTAAGGCATTTTGCTTGAAATCGAAAAGGTTGTGGGTAAGAAAGGACTCCGGAAGGTTGACGCCTTTAGGTTGTCAGGAGACGTCTGACCCCGGTTTACAAACTGATCTGGAAAATAAGCAGAGAGAGCGCAGTAGGTATGTTATCCCGAAAGAGTCTTCAGGATTACTCGCTGGTTACTAGGAATTACTGAAAAGCCGCCACAGAAGTAAGAAAGATTGCGCTTGGGCAAGTACCGTAGGGCTAGGTTAGCGCTAAAGTGATCCAGCGGAATCCTCAGAAGAAAGTCCTCGGAATATGGATTAGGATTGTGCCTTGGTGTGTTGCGCTCAGGATTGTTAAAATTGCTTTTTCCTTCAGGGAAGAAAAACCCTTTGCGCCTGAAGCAATAAGCCCGTAAAAGCGTTGAACTGTGGTACCCTCCGAACCCCCATTGAGTCAATACTAGGGGACTCATTGGTTGTGGGAAGAGAGCTGCAGGCGAGAGATTTTACACCGCAACGATTTCATGGGAGTTGCGTGGGACACGGATTTTTAAAAAAAACTTCTTCCAGTTGCGGATTGGGATAAATGTTATTGTTCACCTGTGAAATACCCATTTTGGAACAGTGGCTCCAAATGTAAAACTCACGGATGTTCCAAGGAGGGCTTCTGTATCTCCGACCCACTTAAATAGGGAAAATGGCAAAGGGCGCCTAAGGCCCTGGCCGCAGCAACTTGGGAGAACCGTTCTGCGCAGTGCGCCCTCTGTAGGAGCGCCGTGGAACACAAGCGACGAGACGGTGTCCTGTTGATCCTACGGAATTGTTCTTTCCTTCAGGAGCTCTTTTCGAATATGTGGAAGAAGTCACGTCCCATCTATAGTTCTTCCATTTAACAAAAAGACTTGAACAACACTGGTTTAGGTATAGTGGTATAACTTTCCACTTTGCCATTTATCATACTTTTATTTCGTCTAGCTTGGTCATATAGATGTGTTGGGTTTTTATAATTTATTTAAACTTTTTTATTGTTTGATAATTGTGATTTCATTGTCTCTCCTTAAAAATCTTGCATATGAGCATGTCTCCATGCATGTATTGTAGGATAGCAAGATAAAGATAAATAAAGCAGTTTTCAATTCAGAACTATACATTTGGGATGATACTTAAGTAATATGAAATACATTCAAATAATGCTTTTGATGAAACATAAATTCAGTCTCTATGGAAAACTCAATTCATAACCCACATATGCAACTGAAGCTAGAGGACTGCAGTTCCCAAACAGCATAATTAACCATTTCATTTCATTAATGTACTATTTAATGGAATAATTCCAACCTGTAAACCAAAGGCTGCAATTCAGGAGCCTCCATTTGGAATTAAAAAGCTTAAAACCTAAATGTGTGAGCAATTGCCCCTTCCCCCGCTGAACAGTTATGATTATAATGAGATAGGTGTATACCACTAGGTAAGAAGTTAATTTAGATGCTAGACACATTGAAAAAGCAAATATGTTTGTCTCAAATAAATATAAACATCAAAAAATCAAAATGAAATTATCTTACTCTTTGGAGAGAAAGGAAATGAAAGAATAATTTATGCCAGGGCTCTCCAACTTGGCAACTTGAAGCCTGGCGGACTTCAACTCCCCAGCAAAGCTGGCTGGGGAATTCTGTGAGTTGAAGTCCTCCAGAATTAAAGTTGCCAAGATTGGAGACCCCTGATTTATGTAAGTTAATACAAAACTATGTACTCTAGCTGTCTACGCGGTCACTAGAGTATATGTCTTAATAATGGGCTGTAGGGAAAAACAACTGTTTCTTTCCTTGTTTTTGAAGTGGCTATTGTAAAAGTGTCCAGGACCATTACTCTAATTAAATTAAACAGATTTTTAAAGGTGTGTTTTGTTTTGTTTTTTACACTTCAATATTTCCGAATTGTCTGTGAAGATTTCACTTCAGGCAGATGGTACAGAATGTAGAGAAATTCTTTTATGCTTATCAAAGCAGAATATATTTTCAATCAGACCTGCAGCCCAGTTTAGCTAGTTTATTTCCATTGTGATCATGTGTCCTATTTAAGCTCATCATCTTAAATTGGGCATTAGACTTTGTAAGAAGGAACATATATAGTCAGTTTGAGAAATATTCAATGCCTCTACAATATAACTTCTGCAGAAATAATACTTGGAGAGCAATTTGATTTCAATTTGAAAATGGAGTAGTTGGAAACATGAATTGAAGGAGTGGTGATTTCTTGGTATTTTTTCTCTGGATAAAAAGAATAATTAGATTTTTTTAGAATGTAACTTATACTAGAAATTAAGTCTAGCACAATTTTTTTTTATTTGTCCCATATACATTTTTGATGAAATTATTATCTCTAGAATTTAACTTTGAGAAATAAGCAGGGACATGGCACGTTCAAAATTATAATTTGTCAGTTGTTATGACTCTTAATGATTCCTCCGTTCAGCAGAGCTTTGTTTTCTTAAATAATCAGAAGTGAATATCTAGTTTCCCTTCAAATAGCCATGGCTACACATTTGTTCTCCAAAGAAAGAGTTTAATTTACTTTGTCCATTTCAGGTGTATGATGGACTGCAGTTGGAATTTTATGGAATTTAATTGAATAGCATTGTATATTAATTGGTTAATTGGAAGATTTGAAGTTAAAAAAAAACTGTTATAAATTGAATATTCCCAGTTTAGAAGTATAAGTAGTATAACTACAGTTCAGTTGTTATTATGTGCTGCATTTAAAAACTGAACTTAGTTGATTTCCTGATATTAAAAATGAAAATAAGCACTAGTTTATAGCTAAATCTATTTAGTAATATCATTGATATTTTTGTGTAACCTTATTAATTGTTCAATTGTTCATGTATTTACATAATAGAATTGTATATCCAATTATTGTGCATTCATCCCCAAGAATGTAACCATTTTCTAAAGATTTTCATACTTTGTTAGCACTGTACGCACTTTAATTCTTATAAATAACTTTCAGTTAATCTTTTATTTATTTATCCAGTTTCCATGTTGGGAAGAATAGGGCAAGGAGCTACAGAATGCAGGAGGTGTGTGAGCCACAGGCAGATGTACAGAGTGCTGATAGGTGCATGGCTGCCACTGAGTGTATGTAGGTGCTGTGGGGATACACAGGTGCTACAGGCAGGCACTATGGAGCATAGGGGTGTATGAGTGTACTTC